>CM054146.1:64528239-64535739 GCA_028751875.1 Rapana venosa | reverse complement strand
TAAGAGGTTAAAAACGTTTTAAAACTATAAGTTCTGGGAATGTTTTTTGACACAATTTAAAAACTGGGACGTTAACACGAGCTATTGTCAAAAAGGGCCCAAAAGTCTGTATTTTTGGGGAAAACTGAACTCATTTTTTGTAGACAAAAAGACCCTTTTTCCCTTTTTTTACAAGTCTTAAAAGAGAGTTTCAAAGTTTGCTTTATTTGTTGGTACAAAAACCCTTAGTGAAAAAAACCAAGAATGGCCTGCAGGAATTGAAAAATTGCCAAAAAAAATTTTGGGAAAAAGAAAAAAGAGTTCATGTCGTTCTGCAATCAGCAGCTTGTACGAAACCACAGCCTTTTTGGGCTGACCCCCTTTTCTTGCTTTTTTTCCCAGAATTTTAAATTTTGCCTTCGGAACGCCTTTTTCAGTGTCCCATCGCAAAACCACAGAAAAAAAAATTTTTGGCCAGTAAGCATTGACTTTGAATTCACAATGTGTTGACTACCTGTTCTTCATTTCTTAAAATTATTGCCTGTTTGTCTTGTTACGGTTTAGCAATACATAATTGTGTGTGGTGTGTGTGTGTGTGTGTGTGTGGGTGGGGGGTGTGAAATAAGTCTGTGTTTAGTAACTGTCTTAAAAATTAAATTCATAATTGGGGGTTGTTGTGGGGTGCGTGGGCGTGTTCGCACACAAAACGTACGTGGTGGAGTGTCGTTTGCGTGGTAAAAATAAGTTTTTTGTCTTTAGTCATGGGTTTAAAATTGTGTTACATTGATGTGTGTGCGCATGCGCGGTGTGTGGGGGTTTTTGTGTGGTGTGTGTGAATTTTATTTGAAAACCAAATGAAAATAGCTTTTGTGTCTTTGATTTTTTGATGAGTATCAATCTCCCTGTCAGTATTGTAATTCCCCCTTATGGGATGATTAAAGTTTTTTTTGATTTTTGCTTGACTTGACTTGAAATTTTAAGTATAAAGATAACATCCACACATTGTCAATGGTGCATTTTATTGTTACATTAACAATAAGATATCGAAATAGGACTCTTTTAAAATTTAAAGAAGCGGAAAAGCTAATAAAGATTGAAAATTTTAAAAATAGAATCCTTCGTCGGGTCCCATTAACTATAAGCAAACGAAAAAAAGATGAGATTTCAGAGACAGGGACAGAAGTGTGTGTGTTATTTAGTGATACCCAAAATTACATCCAAAAACATTTCACGATCCCCATCAACATCATTTTTGATTATACTCGTTCAAATTATTGTCATGATAATGAAAAACCCCGATCCCATACTTTTCACATAATAAAAACAAGAAACAAAGCAAAAAGAAAAAAAATCTAAACCTATACGTCTTTGACGAGGAAAATGTGTTTTAAGTTTGTGTGTGTGTGTGTGTGTGTGCCGTGTGTATTTTGTATCTGTGTGTGTGTGGTTTTAGGGAAAATTTTAATTATATAATACCCAAAGAACGTAACATCAAAACTTTTTTAAATTTTACTTATACAAATTGAATATTTAAGATAAAGTAAGTGCAATCCCATATTCAACAATAAAGGGGGGAGAAAAAAAAAATTAAAAGAAATCTAAAATGTAAGTAAGAGAGATTTTTTTAACCGGAAAAGGGAATAAGTATTTATGTGATTTTTTACACCCACCCCCGCCCGTGGGGGGTTCCAATTAATATAAACCCCAATACTCTTCTTTAAAAACAGTAGAAGAAAAGGGGGGAAAAAAAATTTTTTTAAAAGAAAAAACACTACCACACAAAAAACCCAGAAGACAAAAAACAACAAAACAAAACAAAAAAAAAAAAACCCAACAAAAAAATAAACCCCCCCAACAACAAAACCCCCCAACCTCCCAACAAACAAACAAACACGAAACAAGAAAAAAAAAGCAACAAAAAACAAACAAAAGGAAAAAGAAGAAAGAAAAAAGAAAAGAAAAAACCCCACTCACACACAAAACCCAACACCCCCCCCCCCCAAACACACATAATAAAAATTAAAAATAATAAAATAAAATAATAAAAATAATAATTTATTATTATTATTTATATGAATTTAATCCCCAAAAACAAAAAAAACAAAAAAAAAAACCCCCCAAAAAACAATAAGAGAAGGCCAAATTTTATAGATTAAAAATTTGAACCCTTATATTGTAGAATAGTACAAGTTGTTACCAAAATCAAAGATTTTGAAAATATGACATTCACTGGGTCAAGTACGTCAACAACCCCAAAAATAATATTGAAAATAAAAAGCATAAATGTGTCCTTCATTAGCAAACCCCACAACTATAAAAGGGGGAAAGAGGAGAGGAGAGGGAGGGAGAGGAGAGAGGGGAGAGAGAGAGAGTGTTGTGTGTTGGGGTTTTTGGTGTGTTTCAGAGATGGTCTAAATTTTATAGTTCTCATCAGTACACGTCCCCTTCAACATTATTTTGATTCTATACAAAATATAGGTATTTTAATCAAATAAAATCAATACCCAAAACCCTCACACAATTAAAAAAGGAAAAAAAGAAAGGGGGAAAAAACCCCGCCAAATTATAAGGTATAATGGGGGAAAAAGGGGAGCGAGAGAGAGAGAGAGAGGAGGAAGAGGGGGGAGGAGAGAGAGAGATTGATTAGGTTGTTTCAGGGAAACAGTGAAAATACAATTCCAAAAACAGTGCCCTACGTCAACAATAAAATTATTTTGATTATATCATGCAAAAATTTTTTCAGATAATGAAATAAACTCAATACCCGTTTTCAACAATAAAAACAAGGAAGAAGGAAAGGGGGGGTAAAAGGGCAATCCCTAAGGTCGAGAGAGGGAGAGGAGAGAGAGAGAGA
This sequence comes from Rapana venosa, assembly GCA_028751875.1. NCBI lineage: Eukaryota > Metazoa > Mollusca > Gastropoda > Neogastropoda > Muricidae > Rapana > Rapana venosa. The sequence continues at coordinate 64,532,906 of CM054146.1, read as the reverse complement.
GAGAGAGAGAGAGGGGGTGTCTTTCAAAGAATTTAAAATAAATATTTAAATTTTGAAGACAGCACAGAACCACCCTCAATATTCTTTCGAAAAAACCGTACAATTGAACGTCATTAAAATAAAAATATTAAAAGCCCAAAGCTATACACTCATTATAGGAAAGGGCATTTTTTTTATAAAAATCACAAAAAAGAACATTATTTAAAATTTTAAAATTAGAGAGAGGATATGGCGGGGGGGGGGGGGGGGGGGCGAAGAAAAATGGGGAGTGGGAGAGGAGAGGGGGGTGTGTGTGTGTGTGTGTGTGTGTGTGTGTGTGTGGTGTGTTTAAGTAAGGGTTTTTGTTTTAAACAAACAAAAAAAAAAAAAATAGAAAAAAATACTGAAATAATTCTCAAAAAAACCCCAAACACACTGTCAACCTTTTTGATTATACTCGTACGATTAACAATATTTTTTTATGATGATATTTTTTATAAAATATAGTGTAATTAAAATAAAAAAAAACTTTCACTTTGGTAAACTCACTTACAAACAACAGTTAAAATTTTAAAAGGGGGGAGAGAGAGAGAGTGAGAGAGATGGGGAGGGGCAAAGGCAGACAGACAGGTGAAGGGAAAGGGCAGGGCAGATAGGTAAAGGAAAGGGCAGTAGGTAGGAGGGGGTTTGAACTTTGTTTTTAAGGCCCCTGGACTGTGGTCTGTTATTTTTGAAAATCAAGTGAGGTTTGGAATTTAGTTTTGTAGTTTTTATTTATTTTGTTTTTTAACTGAAAACAGGAAGGAGTTCCCCAGTAGGGGGAGTAAAAATAGACTAGATTTGAATAAGTCTTTCTTTGGGAAATTGGGGGCCTAGGCTTTATGGTATTCTGGTGGTTTGGGAGATTTTTTCTTTTAAGTTATGGAACAGTTCCTATCATGATCTTGAAAATCAGACTCCTTTTTTTTATTTTAATTTTGGGAAGGGGGAAATTTAATTGAGTATTAGCTTTAAAAAGTTTCTTTTTTTGGGGACGTTTGAGAAACACGTTATACAGACTCAGTAACGGTTTCTTGTGTTGCACTAGCAAAATCCCCCAGGGGGGAAAATAGTCTATTGAGGATTGTATAAGATTGGAAGAATAGTTTCCTTGAATAAAAGTCAAGGAAGGCTTTATTTTAGAAAGTTTGGGATATCTTTGGGGGCTGTATTTGCATAGTTGAATATGTGGTTGTAACCCAAATGAGATTTTTTGTGGTGATAATTTTTTTCATTACTTCCCTTTTTTAATTTGATGGGAGGAAGTTTTTGGGTTAAGTTTTGATGCTTTTGTCTGGTGGTAAAAGCAGCATTTTTTTTTTTTGGGGGTTGTATAGCATATGGGTTTGTTCGGTCCTTCAATAAGTGTCAAACTTTTTTTTTAGAGTTTGTTGATGTTTAAAGGGTTTTTGTGGTCGTATGAAAAGTTGTGTCTTCAGCAAATTGTTCCATTTGGATTGTGTGAAGGGGAGGTCGTATGTCGTGGAAGAATAGGTCCCGTATGGATCCTTTGGTACTCCATTATTGTGGCTTGAGTTTGGATGTGTTGTACCTATTGAGACCCACCGTTCCGTTTGCTGATGGGAAACAAGTATTTAAGGTATTGGTAGAGAAATGGTACGGTTGTTTTTTTTATGGAAGTGTTGTGGTCAATTGTGTCAAAAGGGTTTTTTGAATCTACAAATAGTACTCCCCAAAATTTATTGTCATTAATGTTTGTGCCCGTTGTTACGAAATAATGAGGCAGTATGACTGAGTGATTTTGTCTAAAAAACCCGCTGTTGGGTGTTTTGTTGGTGTGTTAAATGAGGACTAGTGTTTTTTTATGTTGTTTCAAGGGGTTGGAAAGGATAGTTGGGGATTGGTCTATGTTTGAAAAGGGTTGAAATGTCACCGACTTTAGAGGGGTTACTTTTGCTGTTTTGAAGGCATTGGGGGGAAAAGTTTTTTTTTTTTAAGACAAAAATTAAATAATATGTTTGTGTGTCTGTGAAATGGTGCTGAGAGAGGGGAGAGAGAGGGGGAGGAGGAGAGAGAGAGAAACAGTAAACAGGACACGTTTTTTTAGTACTTCGGGGTTAGGCCACTACCAAAAAATGTTTTGGGCGGGGGGGGGAGGTAGACACATGCGAAAAGTTTTTCCCATTTCACATTTCCATTCTGTGGCACACAGAAGCACATCAAATTTTCTGCTTTTCAGCATCCCATCATCTCAGCATCTACATCATACGCCTCAGCCCTTTTATTTATCTTAGCAGAGCGAACAATACATCAAATAGCCAGCATTCTTTCGTCATCTATGGCATCATCATCAACATCTTTCTTCATTGTTGCTTCATCATTTCTTCGACCTCTTAAATTGTCATCATCCGATCATCATCTTATATCTGCATCATGGTCACGATCTTTATCTTTTTTATGATAATAATAATAAAAATAATAAAATAATAAAAATAATAATAATAATAATAATAATAATAAATAATAATAATATTAATAACAATAATAATAATTAAAGTAATTAAAAACAATAAAAATAATAATAAAAATGATGTAATAATAATAAAAATAATAATAATAATATAATATAATAATGTGATGTAATAATAATAATAAAAATAAAATTTTTATTATTATAATGTAATACATGGAATTTACAGCGTATTTTGCAAAAAAAACAAAAACAAAACCCTTTCGTTCATTTTATCATCCCCCTTTAAAAGTTTCCATGTCATCTCAAAATCTTTATTAGTCACCACCCCCATCATCCACCCCATCTTACCTCGTTCCATCAATTCCACATCTTGCCCCTCTGCCTTCCGCATTACATCAACACCTTTAGATTTCCTTCTCATCGCCATCATCTTCTGAAAAATTAAAAATCATCATACCCTCTTGTTGTAACATTTTTTATTATATCATCACCCCACTTGTAACATAAGATAACCCTTTTATTATCAGTTCAGTGTCTACTCATCATCATTTACCATTCCTTTTCCCCATCAAAATCACCACACCATCACCCTTAACTCCCACATCATACCCCCATCGTATTTTTACCTCCACTCCTCCTGTATCAGATTCTCCCCTATATTATCATCAATCATTTCATTTTAAATCTACGTTTTCCACCCCATACCCATATCTACTCACCACACCGTTTCCCCCGTCAACATTAATCACCACCCCCTCACGTCAAAATTACATCACCACCCCTTCTGTCAACATTAATCACCCCCACCTCTCCTCAACTCTCTCACCCCACTTTCATCTAAATTTTACCAAAAACCCATATCCTCAAAAATCTACATCCCCCCACTATCACTCAAGATTCACCCACCCCACTCCTCAACTCTACATCACCCCCCATCATTTCAAGATTTTCACCACCCCTTATTCTCAAAATCTAATCACCACCCTTACCTCAAGATTACATCCCCCCCCACATCTCCTTAACATCTACTCACCCACCATTTTTCTTCAAAATTACTCACCACCCCATCTTCTCAAAATCTACATCACCCCCCACCTCATTCTCAAATCTACATCCCACCACTAATCCCCAAGACTACATCACCACCACACCTCATCCCCCAAATTTTCATCACCACCACCATCATCCCCAAATCTACATACCCCCACCATCATTCTCCTCCCTACACCCCCGTCTCTTTTCCCCCCCAACACCTCCTTCATCAGCTTATCCTCTTTAAAATTTTTTCCATCAATAATGTCTTTCAGTTAATTTTATTTATTTTTTTTTTTTTTTCTTTTTTATCGAGGATAAGGAAAAAGCATTTTTGCTTTTTTTACATCCCGTCCCCCTGGATGCGGTTTTGTAAATTTCTCTGTTCCCCCGGCACACAATGGGGTATCTTAGAAAAGCGGAAAAGGATTTAACGTGTGCGAAAGATTTTGCGTGGTTCAACACGGGGCCTGGGTTTTAGTTCATCTGAAAGACGTTTACTTTACCACCCCATTCCAAAACAGGAGAGGGAGGGGGGGGAGAGAGAAATTTAAATTTTATCAATGTTCAACCACTGTGCTTCATTTTTTTTTGTAAAACCCTTTTTTATACGTTTACATTAAGAAACCATTCTTCTCTGAGTAGGGGGGGGGGGGGGTATAAATGAGAAACGATGGGAAAAATTTTTTATTTTGCTGTAGTGGTATTTAACCAAACCCGTTGCTTGAGTGGTTGTAAAAAAGCCCGGCGTGGTAAAGTTATTGAAATTGTGGCAAAATGTTACCCGGTACCCTCAACTTCTCTTTCAGAAACCCCTTTTAATATATGAGAACGTGAAGACCCTTTTAATTTTCCCTTTTTGTTTGCAAAGGAAAAACATCTTTTTAACCTGCCTGTTCCGCTAAAAAGTGAGGTCAAAAAATTTTTCTTAAGCCAAATTTTCTCCTATCTTAGACTAGGTCAAGGCCATTTTTTAGGGTCAACAACACCACACACACCCCACACACACACCACACACACAACACAGTCCCCTCTTTTTTGGTTTTTTTTTATTTTGTTTTTAGTTCAGAGAGGGTTGGTGCTTCGTTTGACAAGGAAGCAGGCCCAGGGGTCAGCCCTGTGCATGGTTGCGCGCGAGGGTGTGACAGTGCCCCCAATAATGTCAGCAGAGGGTGTAGCAGTG
>CM054146.1:64495661-64525661 GCA_028751875.1 Rapana venosa | reverse complement strand
CAACCCCTGGGGCCCCCGTTCTCAGTGAAGGACTTACAGATGATGGAATCAGCACCAGTCTGATTTCCAGGGGGAAATCTTCCCAGGGGAGAGAGGGGAGAGAGAAGAGAGAGAAGAGGAGAGAAAAGAGAGAGAGAGGAGAGAGAGGAAGAGAGAGAGAGAGAGAGAGAGAGAGAGAAGAGAGGAGAGAGAGAGAGAGAGAGAGAGAGAGAGGGAGGAGAGAGAGAGAGAAAGAGAGAGGAGAGAGAGAGAGAGAGAGAGAGGGAAGAGAGAGAGGAGAATAGAGAGAGAGGAAAAGGAGAGAGAGGAGAGAGACCTGTACAGAAATACAAACCTACAATGTCCACGACAGTCAGGTCACAAGTGTCCACTATGCACACACCCAGGCGTTCTATTGATGTGTCTAAACATGTCCTGCAAATTTGAGTACCAACAGCAGTGAGTGTTTATGCATCCTGTTTTCATAACGGTTGACTCTTTCTAAATCTACATTGATATTTACGGAAGTTTTCTTCAACTACTTTTCAGTACCGAGTTCATTCTTTTTCTATGCTATTTTACATTAGGCCTTACTGTTGTTCACGTTCTGTGTTACTTTATAATACGAACTACATAGTACATGTCTCTATCTAACATCACTTTCATCTTTCTTTTGATGAATGATCCAGGTAAAGGAACGCATAGATTCTGTTCCCTACAGAAGTGTGGGAAGGCGGAAGCAGAGAGGAGGAGATGTGTTTCAGGACCTGTCAGAACTCCAGGCTGAATGAAGTCTGTGTGTGGCTCTGCTGAAACTGCTGCCTCACCATTCTGCAAAACACAACACACTGAATGAAAAAACAGCCGTAAAAACAATCTGACATCTTCCCTTTTTCATCAAGAATACCAATCTCTCTTTGATCACTACAGCCTCTCTCCCAAGAAACTTATCAATCTTGGCGACTTAAACTTCCACTTTGCAACCAGTCTTCTCCTGATGTCAAGCGTCTTTCTCTTTATTTGTCTAACCACTCTCTGTCCCCGCTGGTAAATGAAGCTACACACAGATCAGGTCATATTTTAGATTGGCTCATCACTGATGTTTCACTAGATCTCATCAGGTCTGTGTTCGTCACTAATGAACTGCTTTCTGACCATTCTGCCATTCTTTTCTTTCTCAACATTGCAAGGCCTATTAAAAAGAAAAAGTGCATCACCCGTAGCAATCTCAAGGCATAGATATCCAAACTTTCTTACCCAAGCTGCCGAAACGCCTATCACTAATCCCCGACCACACTGACCCCTCTAAACACTACAACACTGTTCTTGGGGCCCAAATGCTCGATGAGACGCGCCTCCCACGACCTCATTCTTCCTGATAGGCCCTGCGCCCCCTGGTACACCAGTATCCGGTCGCTAACGCAAAGCCCACAACTCGAGCGAAATAACGAAAAACAAAAAATGAAATAAAAAAACCCAACTCTTTCGAAAAAAAATCAACAAAGTCAAAACCCTTAAACCATTCGCAAAGAAAAGTATTACTCTGCTCAAATTCTTGATGCACGCCGGGAAAACTCTCTTTTCCCTCCTCAAATATCTGGGGTCCGCAAAAGTAAACCATTCCCACTGTTCACGCCCTTTCCCAACTTCTGCTATTTTCTTCATTTTCTCTGAAAAAGTCCGCAAATTGCTCCGGATGGATCAGACTTTTTCCAACCCGCCCTTGATCCCAAATTTCCCGGATTTCCCCTCCCTTTTTTTTCATCCCAAAAAGTGAGAAAGAAAACAGGCAATTTGAAAAGTGACAATAAAATCATGTGATTTTATCCTATACCTGCTTCTTTCTCACTCAGTCATTCCACAGTCATCCCCCTATACGAAATTTAAAACCCATTTTCTCCTTCAGGAATTTTTCCTCAGCTTCAAAACTGCTTTGTTCATCTTCCAAAAAACACGACCTCGACCCTAAAATTCTGAAGAATTAAGGGCCCGTTTTAACCTACCTTTTTTCTCTAAAAAAAGGCTTGAAAAAAATTGTTCTGAAAAATAATAGCCATCTTCATTCCAACAATCTCCTTCCCCCTTTTCAGTCTGCCTATCGTGCCAACCACAGCACCGAGACCACCCTAGTCCACACCTTAAACACGCTTTTGTACGCTTTTGACTCAAGAAAAATATCCCTTCTCACTCTCCTCGACTTGTCTGCAGCCTTTGACACTATAGACCACTCAATTCTTCTCTAGGTGGGGTGTGGGGGTGTGGAGTGGGGTTTTGGGTGGAGGATACTGGCAGAGACATTAGCCATGTGTGGAACAAACAGTGTGCTGTCAGATACATCACGACTTCAGGGCTGACTGATTCTGGCTAAAGGGATTGATGATTATTCTTTTCTTTCTCACGTTTTGAAGTAGGATGTGCTGGGCCTGACTTGTCAGGCACTTAACGGCAGCGTAATGTATTTGTTTGATGAAGAAGAAGGAGGGGCTTTCTTTCTCTCTCTCTTTTGATCATCAAACATGCAAAGAGACCAAGGTTACTTTTCTCGTACAATCTTGTACACAGTGCAGAAATTTTTAATACATGTGACCTTGCTTAAAGGGTTTTCTTGTTTAACTGCTTTTATTTTGTCTCTGTTCTTTTTTCTTTTTTTTTCTTTACAAAAGAGAAAAGACACACACATGCATGCACCGTCCACTCATGCAAAAATTAACTACACTGTATAGATGTTACGATCATAACCAAACAGCCCCAAAAAAGGAAAAAAACCCACAAAAGTGTTGCCATTAGAAAAAAAAAGAAAAAAGTGCTAAAATTATTCCCATAAAATTTTTCCGTTTTTTTTATTGTTTCTCAGTAGAGATCCGAGTTCACCAAAAGACTGACATTTTGTGTTGCGACTTTTTTCCCCACCATTATTGCCATTGTGTTGGGGGAAAGATTTTTTTTTTTAAAAATGTTGTTTTTTTGGTTATTGATAAAAAGAAAAAAGTTTTAATTTGGGAAAAACGTGTTCCCAAACCTATGCAGCCATTGGGGGTGAGGTGTCAAAATTCAGAATCTCAGAAACAGCTTTTTGAGTGGCACCAATTTTCTCTCCCTACTGTTTACCTTCCCTGTCCCTGAAGAGGCAGGTACCAATTCAGCTGGGTGATCTGGGGACTGTACATTGAACACAGCAAGGTGCACGAAAACTGTGTCTTTCCATTCAAGAAGCATCCACGCTCAAAGCTGCTTAACCTTAACTTGTATGAGAGCAAGGCACTGACCACTGAACTATCCTGTACTTAATTAAAAAAAACAGAAGAAAGCAAACGTAGTATTTCTTCCCAATAAATATGCAAAGGTTCATTTATTTCAGTCCATTTCATTTAGTTATTTCATTTATTACCATTATAGTCTTGCAGATTTATCTGCATGAAATTTGGGCTGCTCTCCCCAGGGAGAGCGCGTTGCCACAAGAGCAGCGCAACTTTTATTCCCCATCTTGCAACAGTACTTGTTTCCTAATCAGAGTGGCTTTTTCTACAGACTTTGCCCTGGGACAAACACTCTTGTTTGTGTGGGTTCTTTAACGTGCGCTACATAATTATGTGTAACACATATGGCCTAAATTTATCATCTCATATGGATAGAACTAGCGCCCAGACCACACTCAGGGTCTATGGATGGGGGAAGTTCGGGTCAAACGGGAATTCAAAACCCCGCACACACTTCCGACTCGGACTTCTAATTTTCACTTTTCTAGACAGGTGCGTTACCTCTAGTCACAGATTTCCAACGATGTCCATAATCACATATAAGTCATTTGAACGACGGCATCAGACACCTCACTTCTCTAGGAGCCAGCATATTGAGGGTTGGTGCTATATCCTCTCCCTCGCTGCTTTACCTTTCTTCTGAAACCTCTCGCCTGCTGTACCTTCCTAAGGCCAAAAGAGGCAGGTACCCATTTACAGATAGCCGAACTGGGAACTGTACTGAAGCCAAGGCGCATTAACTGTAACCTATCAAGTGGCAATGCAGCTTAACCTTGGCTGGGGAAAGTGAGTGCTCTGACTACTGAGCTATCTGTCTCCATTCTCCAATAAAGAAACCCCAAAAATAAATTTAGCTTTTGTATTCCCACTACGACCCCCCAAAACAGAATCTTTCAAAGCTTTTTTAAGGCTCTTGTGTCATGAATATTGAACTAGCTCTGTTTGGTCTCTGGCTGAGGAGAGACCAGAACTGTCTGTGAACACCGTTGCTTTTTCTCCTCATTTTTCCCCTCCAACAAAGAAGAGGGTGAACAGAATGATTAGGGAAGAAAGAGAGAGAGAGAGAGAGAGAGAGAGAGAGAGGGAGACGAGGAGATGAGACGAGATTTAGAGATGAGAGAGAGAGAGAGAGAGAGAGAGAGACGCTGAAAAAGTTTATTGTACTTGGGCCTTAGGCAGCATACAAAAACATGTTTAGGCAGGGGGAAGGTAGACATCATAATAGAAAAAGTGTTTATCCATTTACAATATACAATTTGCAAGCATACAGAAAGTCACATCAATGTGTGATAGTTTTCATCATACCCCATCATCCATCTTCAGCATTACATATTATAGCCATCAGCATCTTCATCATGAAAGAGAGATTTTTTTAACTTCAATTTTTTATGCTATTCTTTCATTTGAGGATAGTGGAATAAGTGGAATAGCAGTCTATGTGCTGTTTCATTCAGTCCCTGTGTGAATGCAGTTTTTCAAATGTTGTCATCTGTTGCCACTGGCCACACAATGCCTACTCTTCCGAAAAAGCAGAATGGGTTTTGGACGTTTGCGCAAGATTGTTGTGTGAGTTTGTTCGCACACGGGACCTCGGATTTATAGTTCATCCAAGGAACTTTTTTGGGGAGTGGAGAGAGAGAGAGAGGGAGAGAGAGAGAGGAGATGAGGAGAGAGAGAGGAGAGAGAAGAGAGACGAGAGTGAGAGAGATGCGAGAGATGAGAGAAGGAGAGGGGAGAGTGAGAGAGAAGGAGAGAGAGAGATGAGAGAGAGGACGGAGAGAGTGAGAGATAGATGATAGAGAGAGAGAAGGAGAGAGAGAGAGAGAGAGAGTGAGAGAGAAGAGAGGGTTTGATTTGAGTTAGAACGAGAGAGAGAGAGAGAGAAGGAGTGGGAGAGAGAGAGAGTAGAGGGATGAGAGAGAGTGGAAGGAGAGAGAGAGAGAGAGAGAGGAGAGAGAGAGAGAGAGTTAGTGATGGAGAGAGAAGGTTGAGAGAGACGAGTGGAGAGAGAGAGAAGGAATGGAGAGAGAGAAGATGAGAGAGAGAGAGACTGATGGAGAGAGATGAGATGAGAGACGAGAGAAGAGAGAGAGAGAGAAAACATCAATATGAAATTTTTTTTTGTACTTTGGCTTGGGGTTCAGTATACAAATAATTGGTTGGAGCAGAGAAAACGTGCTTATCCATTCGCAATATTCCTTTGCAAGCATAAAGAATAACAACTCAATTCTTATAGCTATCATCATACCCATATCATCTTTCAGTTCTACATAATCATCCACAATACGCATCTTCATGTGAGAGAAAAAAGAGATGAGTGAGTGATGAGAGAGAGAGGAACTGAGAGATGAATGATTGAGAAGAGAGAGAGTGGAGGAGAGAGAGTTTCCTTTCCGAGGAGAGAGAGGAGAGAGAGAGAGATGAGAGCAAATCTCCATGTAAGTAAGATGCATAGAAACATCAAGGTCTGGTGCTTTCAGATGAAAGAGTGGAGTTCATGTAATGATGAGAGATCATTATGATAAGCTGCTTTCGCTGCTGTGCTATGCATTGCAAAAAGCTTGGAGGGTTGTTAATCTGTTTATTGTTATGCTTTGATAAACAAACATGCTTGTTCAATTTATAGTGTATTTATACAAACCATGCAGCCATTTTAGTAGCGAAACGTGCTGGAAAGCTGTTTAACTGCTTTTTATTTTCTGTCTCTGTGTCTTCTTTTCTTTCTTTCTTTTTATCTTACAAAGAGGACAAAACCACTCATATGCATGCCTCCACTTACTTATGCACACATACACACACATGATATAGCTGTTACTGACTCATTAACCAAACTAGCTCCAAAACATGGGAAAAAAACCCACACAAAATATGTCACCATTTAAAAAAGAAAAAGACAATAAGATGCTAAAATTAATTTACCATGAAACGTTTCCGTTTTTGCTTATTGTTTCTCAGCTAGAGATTCCGGGTTCACCAAGACTGACAGTTTTGTGTATGCGGACCGTTTTTTACCACCATTAATGTAGCACACATTGATGACTTCAGGAAGAAGATTGTGTACAATAATGTATGTCCTACTTTAGTCTGGCCTCAATGATAACCCAAAGCAAAATTCTGTTTTCCCAATTATAGAGGAAAAGTATTCTCATTACCATATGGCAGTCATTGGGGAGTGAGGTGTCAAAGACTTCAGAATCCTCAGAAATCAGCATTTTGTGGCTTGGAACCAATTTTCTCTTCTCTATTTTTACCATCCCTTGTCCCTAAAGAAGGCAGGTACCCATTTACAGCTGGGTGAAACTGAGGGGACTGTACCCGAAGCAAGGTGCACGAACTGTAATCCATTTCAAGAGGGCATCCATGTTGAAAAGCTGCTGTTTTTTGTTTTCTTTTGTTTTCAAAGAGCAAGTGCATGACCACTGAGCCATCTTGTCCCTTTTCCCTTAATAAAAAGACACAAAAAAGCGCCGTCTGGTATTCTCCAATAAAGAAACACAAAAGTCAGCTTCTGTATTCCCATACTCAGTGACACTGAATCTCAAAGCTTTCTAAGGCTTCTAACGCGTATCATGGAATATTTGAATTAGCTCTGTTTGTCTATGGCTGAGAGAGACCAGAAACTGTCTGATGACACCCTGCTTTTGTTTCCTCATTTTCCCCTCAGCAAAGAAAAAGAATAGTAATGGCCTGAAGTTGTAGTAGGGGTAGGTTGTGTGTGTATGTGTGTTTATTTCATTTTACTTTATCTATTTATTGATTCATTATATCGAGGGTAATGGAATAAGTGCTCTTGTGCTTTTTACATCCAGTCCCGTGTGTTGTATGCAGGTTTGTCCAGTTTTGTCATCTGTATCCACCGGCTCCATCATTGGCCCCTACTCTTTTTGAAAAGCGGAAAGGATTGTTAACGGTATCATGATGTTCTGCAACAGCTTTCGAACACGGTGGACTCGGTTTATAGTCTCATCCAGAGGACTTTGACACTCAGTTCGATTTTGTGTGTGTGTTGTTGCGTGGGTGCGTGTGCGCACGTGCGTGTGGTGCGTATGTGCAAATTGATCGTCTTGTGTGGTGCATGTGCGCATGTGTTTTTTCTTGTATGTGTGTGTATATGTATGTGTAGGTGTTGTGTTTTGAGTGTCTTTTTTGTTTTCTTTTGTGTCCGTGCGTGCATGGCGCGTGTGTGTGTGTGTATGTGTGTGTGTTGTGTGGTTGTTTTTTTTTGTTTTTCTTTGTTTCTTTTTGAGAGAAAGAGAACAGTAAAAGAGGAGAGGGAGAGAGAGAGGGAGAGATGAGGAGAGATGAGAGAGAGAGATGAGAGAGGAGTAGTGTTGGGGGAAACAGGCAACAATTGATAGAAAACAGAGAGATGACTAACTGATACACAGACAGCAGACAAACCAGAAGCAGACAGCAGACAGAAAGTAACAACCACACAGACACACATATTGGTGATATTGATTCTGAACACACAAAACAGATAACTATAAATATATCTGCATACAGACACACACACATATTGGTGATATTGATTCTGAACACACAAAACAGATAACTATAAATATATCTGCATACAGACACACACACATATTGATGATATTGATTCTGAACACACAAAACAGATAACTATAAATATATCTGCATACAGACACACACACACATATTGGTGATATTGATTCTGAACACACAAAACAGATAACTATAAATATATCTGCATACAGACACACACACATATTGGTGATATTGATTCTGAACACACAAAACAGATAACTATAAATATATTGCATACCACACACACACACACATATTTGTTGATATTGATTTGAACACACAAAAAGATAACTATAAATATATCGGCATACAGACACACACACATATTGGTTGATATTGATTCTGAACACACAAAACAGATAACTATAAATATATCTGCATACACACACACACACACACACATATTGGTGATATTGATTCTGAACACACGAAACAGATAACAGCCAGAAGAAGAAAGCGCTGAACTCAACTCGGCCTGTCCAAGAACAACAGTCTGTAAGCCTTTCGCAGATAATTGGAAATCCACACGTCCTCTTTCTCATTGATGAACAAAAAACATAGGGACGCTTCTTAGAGTTCATAACAAGTCTGTGCATATTTCATCCCACATTGTCAGCTAGCCTCTGGTGCAGTAGACACTAGAACAATCTGACAGCCCAATGGTTTAGTGCTTAGATTTCTTTTTTGCTTTTGCTTTGCTAGAAAAAACCACACACGCATGCAAATACACACGCATTCAACGAACATCTCGCGCAAGTTAAATCATGTTCCGCTTTTGTTTAAGAGTAGGCCGTTGTTGCCGGTAGGAACAGATGACAATTGAAAAACCGCTACCACGGGGAGAAGTTGTAAACAAGCACATAGGGCTTAAACCAATTATTCCTCGATTATACAAGATTAAATATAACAAAATAGTAAAATAAGCAAAAAAGGACACACACACTCACAACACCCACCAAACCAAACTCTTACACACACACACACACGCGCACACACATACGCACGCTCACGAACGCAACACACAAATGCACACACACACACTCATGCACCTGACAGACCACACAGATTATTATATTATATATTATGTTATATATATATTTATATTATTATATTATAGTATATATATATATAATATATATGTCTATTATATATTTGTCATATAAAAATATATATCTGCATACACACAACACACATCTATACTACACGCACCATACACACATGCATTCTCTCTCTCTATATATATATATATTTATAAAATATATATAAAATAAATACAAATTTAATAGGAAACACTCACCTAACACATGCAGGCACAATCCCGCACCTACACAAACACACAACACTTAAAGGAACACACACACCATGACACAAACACACGCACACAAACACACACACACATGCACACAACACAACACCATGCATACACACAACATGAACAAAAACATACAACAAACTTAAAAACATATTTTATTCACTTGAGATGCATACACACAAATATACATACATAGCATTAGCAATACCAATTGTATATAATCACACACGCACGCATACACAAACACACGCACTCACACAGAAACCAACACACACACCACACACACACTCACACAGGATATTGAAATATTGATTCTCGGCAAAAGTAAGATAACAGCCAGAGAAGAGAAGGAAAAGAAAGCACTGAACTCAACTCGGCATGTCCAAGAACAACAGTCTGTAAGCCTTTCCACAGATAATTGAATCCACACGTCCTCTTCTCATTGATGAAAACCAAAAATAACACTGGAAGCTTTTAGAGTTCTACACTAGTCTGTGCATTATTTCATCCCACATTGTCAGCTAGCCTCAGGTGCAGAAGGACACTGCAAGGTATTTTGACAAGTAACAGTTTAGTGCTTTCCTTCTTTTTTGTTTTTAGAGTTTGCTTGATAAATAAATGGGGTGGGATGTGGGGGGAAGGGGGTTGCTGGGCAGAGGAGTAGTGCGAATGTGTGGGTCATGTCTGAATGAGTAATAAGTGTCAGGGGAGAGGAGATGGGAGGAAGGTGTGATGGGGACAAGAGAGGGTAGGGGGTGGGAGGGGGTTGTGAGGGAAGATGAAAATGGACTGGATAAACCTGGTGGTTAGCTTGATTGCGGCTCGTGGATCTGCTGCCCTGTTCGATCCCACCGTTCAAGAAGAATTATTCTCTGGAGTTTACATCAGTGCCGAATCCACTTCCTCCCCAAAGTCCTTCGGATGAGATTTAAACCGAGTTCCGTTTATTTCCATGTGCAAACGCACGCAGAACATCTTGCGCACACGTTAAAACCCGTATCGCTAATCGGAAGAGTAGGCATTGTGTGCCGGGGGGACGGATAACAAAAATTTTAACAACTGGCATGCACACTGGGATAGATGGAAAAACACATGAGTGCTGTATTCCATTATCTTCGAAAGAAAGGAAAAAAAGGGGGTAAAGGCACATCCTGTGTGGATTCTGGTAGTTGGTTTTAGGTTCAAATTCTTTTTGTTTGATGCAAATTACTGCTTTATCTATGCAGACAAACACCGCAGTAACACCTGTACAGCTCTTGTCACATCATGCTCTCTGTGAATATATATTTGTACACACTACACACACACACCAAACACACACATATATATATTTATAGATATATATATATATAAGATATATATATATTATATATATATATATATATATATATATATATATACACATACGTAATACATTAAACAGATAATACATAATTATATTTACACAGACACACAGTACACGACACAACTGTCTGTTGTATGGGTCTATCTGCCTATCTGTCTATCTGTTATATCTGTCAATTATCTTCTTATCTATCTATCTTTCTATCTATCTATCTATTATCTAATCTTATCTATATATCTATTATCTATCTATTCTATCTATTCCGTTGACTGTCTGGTCTGCCTGTCTGTCTATCTGTCTATCTATCTATCTATCATTCTGTCTGTCTGTCTATCTGTCTGTCTGTCTTTCTGTCTATTATTCTATCTATCTATCTATCTATTATCTATCTATCTATCTATCTATCTATCTATCTATCTATGATACTATTAACTATTCTAAACGTTCTTCTGTTTGAGGTTCTTTCGCTGTTGTTCTGGTCTATGAAAAATACCGCACTGTTGTCTGTACCTCTATTGCAAATCGAGAGTTTATGCGTTCACATGTAATCTACCCTTTTACCTCCTCTGCATCATTGATGCCACACCACAACCGCCGACCACCACAACCACCTCCACACCACAACCCTCCTCCACACCACCCCATCACTACCCCCTAACACCTACCACCATGTGACAGCGTCCATCAACACCAACTTCACATTATGGATAAGATCAACCAAAAATAAAGGGGGCAAAGAGTAAAAGTATCATGATTATAACAATAGTTATATCATCATCATTATCATCAAAGTATTTATTATACCACCCAATACCAACTACAACCATCATCACTATCATTCTCCTCCTCTTCCTCTTTCAATAGATTAAAAATAAAAAAATAACACGATTTTCTGACTTCAATTTTCTAACAGAGGCGTCAGTCATTCTGTGAAAAAATAATCCACACACTCTACTGCTACACTCATCTATAAAAAAATAATAAAAAAATCACAACAGCCAAAACCAAAATGCAGCGTGGTAAACCCTGGGTGCAATGGCATTTGTATTATGTACCCATTAAGTCACTGCAGATTTATTTGCGTGAAATTCGGGATGCTGTACCCGGGTAGAGCGCGTCGCCTACAAGTAGCAGCGCACCCATTTTTTCTTTTTTCTTGTCTGCACCCCCCACCAACCACCACCACCACCACACCCACCACCACCACCTCATCATCATCATCATCATCGTCGTCGTCGTCATATCGTCGTCGTCCTGGTTCGTCGACACCATCACCACATCACCCCACCACCACCACCACCACCATCATCATCATCATCATCAATCTATCATCATCATTTTCATCATCATCTTCATTCATTGCCACAAACTTTGTATTTCACTTCCAACATTAGCAAACAACAGCTGCTTCCACGACTGCTTTACTATTCATGCTGCTGCTGTTCAACGGGACAACAACAACAACACACTACTACTACTACTAAATTATACTACTACTACTATTACTACTTCTACTACTACTACTACTACTTACTACTACTGCTGTCATTTCTGCTGCTGCTGTTTCAATTGTTAAGTCATTCATGTTGTCGTGGCTAGGCCTTATACAGTTCTACTCACACATGCATACATACAGACAGACATGTAGACATATAGCCAGACAGACAGAAAGACAGACACACAGTCAGACAGAAATGATGGATACAAAAATATACGCCGCTAAATCGTAATTGGATTATATAAGAAAGAAAATAAGAAAAGAAAGAAGCAAAAGAGGGGAGAGCACTCAAACCTATGACTCTTCAGTAAGGGAGATAAAACCTTCACGGCTTTCATAGAAAATTGAATCGAAATTCCACATTATTTGTTTATGGGACATAAAACTGTCTGAAGCGTCTTCGGGTTATAACGATTTTATGAAAATTGGCTACGGTTTTTCACTTTGTCTAGATTCCGGAAAAAGATGACGTAAATTGGTATAATGTTTTATTACTCTTCATGCGCATGCGCGCAGACGTGCGTGCGCGCGCGCGCGTGTGTGTGAGAGTATAGGCCTATACATATGTGCGCAAACCATATATATTTATATGTGTGTGTGTGTGTGTGTGTGTGTGTGTACGGGGTTTTTGAAGAGATTTTTTTTTATTATTATTCTTTAGTGGGAGAGATAAAAAAAAAAGATTTATTTTAATTTTATTCTGTTATTTCGAGGATATGGAATTAGCACACGTGTCTTTTTCATCAGTCCCGTGTGTATTTGCAGTTGTGTAAAGTCTGTCATGCGTTTCCCACCGGCACACAATGCCTAATCTTCCGAATAAAGCGGAAGGGTTATTTAACGTGTAGGAAGATGTTCTATCCGTGCGTTGGGCACCGGACTCGGTTTTTAGGCTCATCCGAAAGACTTTTGGGGGAGAGTGGAGTCGGCATGATGTTAACTCCAGAGGAAAAAAATCCTCTTAACGAGAATCGAACCCGGGTCAGCAGATCACGAATACATCACTCTAAACCACTAGGCTATCCGAAAGAGAGAGAGAAGAGTTGAGAGAGAAGAGGAGGAAGAGAGAGAGAGAGAGAGACGGATGAGAGATGCGGTTGAGAGAGAGACGCGGAAGCGAGAGAGCGAGAGAGAGGAGAGCTGAGGCGACTGAGAGAGCGGAGCGAGCGAGAGAAAGAGAGAGAGCGAGCGAGAGAGAGAGGGAGACGAGAGAGAGAGGAGAGAGATGAAGAGACGAGATGAGAGGAGAGTGAGAGAGGACTTGAGAGAGAGAGATGAGAGAGAAAAGAGGATGAGAGAAAGTGAGAGAGAGCGAGTGAGAGATGAGAGAGAGGCGGCGAGAGGATGCGAAGAGAGAGAGAGCGCCGAGAGCGAGAGAGAGCGAGAGAGAGATAGAGCGAGCGAGTGAGAGAAAGAGAGGAGAGCGAGCGAGGGAGAGAGGAGACAGGACAGAGAGATGAGAGAAGAAAGATGAGAGCGAGAGAGAGAGTAGATGAGAGAAAGAAGCGAGAGAGAAAGAGAGGAGAGAGAAGAGCGAGAGAGAGAGAGAGAGATATTGAGAGAGAGAGAGAGAGAGAGAAGATCGATTGAGATTGAGTGAGAGATGAGAGAGAGAGAGAGAGAGGGAGAGGAGAGGACATTCTTTGAGGATGCTCTCAACAAGTAACTAAACGAAAAAAACACCAAAAACCAACTAAAAATAATTAATCCCCCAAAACAAGATATAACAATAAAATAACAAAAACAATAAGGGAACTACGCCCCCCAAAAACCCTAAAAACCCACAATCCCAAACTTAGAACAGAAAAAGAAGTACAAGGAGAAGAACGACAAACAAACAATACCACATAAAAATCTACACTTTGACCAAATAGGGGAAGTAAGCTTTCACCAATATTCAATGTCATTACCTCTCTCTGTGTATGAAAACTCTCATGCCCCACACATTATCATGTAAATACACACACAACACACACACGCACGCACGCCACGCACGCACACCATACAACACACACACACTAAGAGAGATACTTGTTTAGGGAAAAAAGTCGATAATTAAGCTGTTTTATACTCTCTCTCTCTCTCTCTCTCTCTTCTCTCTCTCTCTCTCTCTCTCTCTCTCTCTCTCTCTCTCTCTCTCTCTTCTCTCTCTCTCTCTTCTTACACAACACACATTACACGCTCACACACACACACACACAACAACACCACACACAACACACACACACACACACACACGCAAACACACACACACACATAAACACCCACAAAGAAACTCAGAGAGGAAAGATAAGAAAGAAAGTGATTGGAGAGTCGAGAGAGAGATATCGTATCAAAATCAAATAAATCATGTCAAATCACATTCTTTATTTCGAAGCTAATGAATAAGCCACCTCAATGTGCTGGGGAGGGAGAGAAGAGAGAGAAGAGAGAGGGAGGAGAGAGAGAAGTGAGAGAGGATGAGAGACGAAGGAGGAGAGAGAGAGAGATGACGGAGAGTGAGAGAGAGATGAGAGAGAAAGAGGAGAGAGAGAGAGAGTTAGTAGAGACGAGTGAGAGAGAGAGAGAGAGAAGATGGACTCAAATTAAAATCAAATAACTTTCTTTTATTCGAAGCTTATGAATAAGCACCAATGTGTTAGAGGAGAGAGACAGAGGAGAGAAAACGCTGAACATTGACAGAGAGTGACAGAGACAGAGAGAGAGAGTGGGAGATCGAGACAAGAGAGAGGATGAGAAAGAGAGAGAGAGGAGGAGAGAGAGAGAGAGAGATAGAGAGAGAGAGGAACAGAGATGAAGTGAGCAACGAGAGAGAGAGGAGATGAGAGAGAGAGAGAGAGAGAGAGAGAGAGAGAGAGGAACAGAGAGAGTGAGCAAGAGAAAGAGCGAGAGAGAAAGAGGAAAGAGTGAGAGAGAGAGAGAGAGAGAGAAGAGAGAAGAGATGAGAAAGAGGTGAGTAGCGAGAGGAGAGAGAGAGCGAGGAGGAGGAGAGAAAGAGGAGAGAGAGAGAGCGAGGAATTTTTTAAGCGAGGAGATGGAGAAAGAGAGAGAGAGAAAGAGAGACTGAGAGAGAGAGTAGAGGAGAGGACGAGATGGAGAGAGAGAGAGAGATAAGAGCAATAGATAAATAGAGTGAGCGACGGAGAGAGAGAGAGGGAGAGAGAGAGAAGAGAGGAGAAAGAGAGAGAGCGAGAGAGAGGAGAGAGAAAGAGAGAGAGAGAGAGAGGAGTGGTGAGAGAGAGGAGAGAGAGATAGAGGGAGAGAGAGAGAGATCGAATTGAATCAAATCAAATCAAATCACATGTTTTATTTCGAAGTATGAATAGCACCAATGTGTAGAGAGAGGAGACAGAGTGAGGGAGAAACGCTGCACACTGGACAGAGAGAGGGAGAGAGAGAGAGATGTGAGAGATGAGGTGTGGAGAGGACGAGGGATGAGAGAGAGAGAGAGAGATCAATCGAATAAAATCAATCGATCACATTCCTTTTATTACGAAGGCTATGAATATAGTACCAATGTGTAGAGAGAGAGACACAGAGAGAGAGAAACGCTGAGCACTGAACAGAGACAGAGGAGAGAGAGAGACCGAGAGAGAGAGAGTGAGACGAGTGAGAGAGGGAGAAGAGAGAAAGATAGAGACGAGAGAAAGAGAGAGAGAGGATAGAGAGTGGAGAGTAAATGAGATGAGAGAGAGAGAGAAGATGAGAGAGAGAGAGATGAGAGAGAGAGAGAGATCAAATCGAATAAAGTCAAATCAAAATCACATTCTTTTATTTCGAAGCTAATGAATAAGTACAATGTGTAGAGATGAGAGACAGAGAGAAGAGAGAACCCTGAACACTGACCGGACAGTGACAATGACAAATTCTTTTATTTCGAGGGATAATGAATAAGCACTCATGTGCTTTTTTACATAAGATCCCGCCCGTTAGGGTTACATCTTATAATACCCTACATGTATACTCAGTCTCACAGTAGAAACATGGGGAATATTCCCTTTTCAAAGCAGCCCCCCCCTCTCCCTCCTCCCCCCCCCCCTAACTTTCCCCCCCCCAAGCAAACTATTAAAGAAAACCCTAAAAAATCCCCCATCACCCCCCCCACCCACCCCACCACCCCCAAAAAAAAACAACAACCCATCCCACACCAAAACCAACATAACAAAAGAGAAAAGAAACCAACCAGCAAAAGAAGGAAAAAAAGAGAAAAAGAAACAACATACAACAAAACCAAGAAGAATAAACAACAATACTTAATAAAGTCACAAAGAATAAACATCTACACATTATCAATTGGTACATATACTTGTACACATAACGATAAGATATGAAATAGGTCATCGTTTAGACTTAATTGGCAGTGGACAAGTTCCAATAAGTATTGAAAATTTAAAAATATGAATCGTCATCAGGATTTACACCATAACTATAAGCAAACGATAAAAGGTTGAGAGAGAGAGAGGGGAGATGGACGACGGAGTGAATCAGAGAGAGATGAGAGAGAAGAGAGAGAGAGAGAGAGAAGAGACAGAGACAGGGACATGAGACAGGGAGTGTGTGTGTGTGTTGTGTATTTCAAAGTATATATCAATTTTAATAATTCCCAAAACAGTACACGTCACCATCTAAACACTCATTATTGATTATACTCGTTTTCAAATTATATGTCTTGATAATGAAATAAACTCAATACTCATATATTCACACAATAATTACATGAAACAAAAACACAAAGAAAAAGAACTCTAAACCTAACAGTCATTGAGGGAGAGAATGTGAGTGAGTGTGGTAATGTTTGTGTGTGTGTGTGTTATGTGTGTGTGACGTGAGGATTGAGTCTGTGTGTGTTCTGTGGTGTGTGTGTGTGGGCTTATTTGTGTGTGTGTGTGTGTGGGTGTGTGTTAGTGTGTGTGTGGTGTGTGAGGGATAATACTAAATATATAATATCACAGAGCACACGATCAACATACCAACACTTTTGTAATTATACTATACAAAATTGAATGTCATGATAATAAAGCTAAGTGCAATACCGAATACACTCACACCAATAAAGAGGGGGGAAAACCTCAATAAAGTCATCAAAAGAATATCTAAACATTGTCAGTAATAGAGACAAATCTTTTTTTTCCAGGACAATGAATAAGTACTCATGTGTCTTTTTACATCAGTCCCCAGACCGTAGGGGTTCATATGTTATAATGAAACTCAAGTACTCATACTTTCAAATAGTAGAAGCAAAAGGGAAAAACTTTTAAAAAAGAAAAAGAGGAAAAAGGAAACAAAACAACCCAGAAAACAAAGAAACTAAAATAAACCCCAGAACACCCCCCCCCCCCCAACAAAAAAAAAAAAAAAGAAAACCATCCCCAAACCAAAACAAACAAACATAAAAACAAGAAACAACAAACAACAATGAGGGAAACAAAAACACCAACAAAAACAAAAAAAAACAAAAACCCAAACCGTCCAACCCCCCCCCCCCCCCCACACACACACATACACCAAACAAAAAACAAACAAACAGACAAAAAAAACCAAATTCAATCAACAAACAAAACAACAACTACAGCAATAACAACAGCAATAACAACAGAGAGAGAGAGAGAGAGGTGAGAGAGAGAGAGAGAGATGAGAGAGAAAGAGTTGCGAGAGAAAGAGAGAGGAGAGAGGGGAGAGAGAAGAGAGACTCTGAACTCTGAACTCTGACTCTGAAATGATTTATATGTACATTGGCCTTGGACCACAATACATTTGTTGGGCTCAGGATGGAACCAGTGAGTCATTCCATATCCACGTGGCAAAACAAATTACACAAACAAATAATGATTTATGACTGATTAAAGAAGTGAAATACCACAAATATTGATATCGAATCATACAAAAAGTTGAGTCAGTATACAATTTATGATCTGAATTCAGAAGAAAAGTCTATGATTATATTCTTAAATTCTACCTTAAATCCCAATCATAGAGAGAAGATGTATCTAAGAAAAATCATCCATAATGAGTATATCAAAAATCGTTAGCAGTTTTTTTCAATAAAGTGTTTGTGAGAGAGAGAGTGAGAACTCTCTCTGAAACTCTGGAATGATTTAATTGCACATTGGCCTCTAGGCCACAATACAATATAGAAATAGAAACTTAGAAAATATCTTTTTTGCAGCAACTATCTATAATCTTACAATCGAGAGAGAGAGAGAGATGAGAGAGAGTTGAGATTTAATGAATGAGAGAGATCGAGAGAGACGAGAGAGAGAGAGAAGTCGAAGAGATGTGAGAGAGAGAGAAAGAGGAAGAGAGAGAGAGCAAATCGAATAAAATCAAATTAAATCACATTCTTTTATTTCGAGCTAATGAATAAGTACCAATGTGTAGAGAGAGAGAGACAGATGAGATTGAGAACACTGAACACTGACAGAGACAGTGAGAGATGAGAGAGAGCGATTTGAGAGGAGATGGAGAGATGAGAGAGAGAGAGAGAAGAGATGTGAGTGAGAGAGAGAGAGGGAGAGAGGAGGTAGAGAGAAAGAAGAGAGAGGATAGTGATGGGAGAGGGAGAGAGAGAGGAGAGAGAGAGAGAGGAGAGACGAGAGAGGATGAGATGAGAGAGTGAAGAGGAGAGAGAGAGAGAAAGATGAGAGAGAGAGAGAGAGAGAGAGAGATATTGAGAAGAGAGCGAGAGAGAGAGAACTCTGATACTCTGAACTCTGAACTATGAAATGAATTTAATGTCCATGGCCTGACCCACAATAATTAGTTGGGCTCAGGATGAACAGGTGAGTTCATTATATCAGTGAGGCCAAACATATACACAAAAACAAATTATGATTATGACTGTATTAAAAGAAGAAATACACCAAATATTAGAATAATCGAAACTCATACAAAAAAGATGATGTCCAGTAACAATTTAGACCTGACTTACAGACGAAAATTACATTGATTTAAACTTAAATCAACATAACCCAAGATCATAGAGAGAAGGGCTATCTAAGAAAAATCATCCATAATGAGTATATCAAATCGTAGCAGTTTTCAATAAAGTGTTTGAGAGAGAGAGAGTTGAGAAAAACTCTCTCTGAAACTCTGAAATGATTTAATTGCACATTGGCCTTAGGCCACAATAACAATATAGAAAATAAAATAGAGAAAATATCTATTTTAGCTAGAACCTATCAATTATTCTTACAATCTTGAGAGAGAGCGAGAGAGAGGAGAGAGAGGAGAGAGAGAGAGAGTCGAGAGAGAGAGAATGAGAGGAGACGAGAGAATGTGAGAGATGTAGCCACTTGTGAATTCAGGAAGAAGATTGTGTTACTAGATGTACTGTCCTACTTTGGTCTGACTCAATGATAACCCAAAGCAAAATTTTGTTTTCCCCAATTATAGAAGGGTAATCGTGTTCCCATAACTATGCAGCCATTGGGGAGTGATGGTGTCAAATACTTCAGAATCTCAGAAATTCAGCATTTTGACGCTGGGCACCAATTTTCTCTCCCTACTGTTTACCTTCCCTGTCCCTGAAGAGGCAGGTACCAATTCAGCTGGGTGATCTGGGGACTGTACATTGAACACAGCAAGGTGCACGAAAACTGTGTCTTTCCATTCAAGAAGCATCCACGCTCAAAGCTGCTTAACCTTAACTTGTATGAGAGCAAGGCACTGACCACTGAACTATCCTGTACTTAATTAAAAAAAACAGAAGAAAGCAAACGTAGTATTTCTTCCCAATAAATATGCAAAGGTTCATTTATTTCAGTCCATTTCATTTAGTTATTTCATTTATTACCATTATAGTCTTGCAGATTTATCTGCATGAAATTTGGGCTGCTCTCCCCAGGGAGAGCGCGTTGCCACAAGAGCAGCGCAACTTTTATTCCCCATCTTGCAACAGTACTTGTTTCCTAATCAGAGTGGCTTTTTCTACAGACTTTGCCCTGGGACAAACACTCTTGTTTGTGTGGGTTCTTTAACGTGCGCTACATAATTATGTGTAACACATATGGCCTAAATTTATCATCTCATATGGATAGAACTAGCGCCCAGACCACACTCAGGGTCTATGGATGGGGGAAGTTCGGGTCAAACGGGAATTCAAAACCCCGCACACACTTCCGACTCGGACTTCTAATTTTCACTTTTCTAGACAGGTGCGTTACCTCTAGTCACAGATTTCCAACGATGTCCATAATCACATATAAGTCATTTGAACGACGGCATCAGACACCTCACTTCTCTAGGAGCCAGCATATTGAGGGTTGGTGCTATATCCTCTCCCTCGCTGCTTTACCTTTCTTCTGAAACCTCTCGCCTGCTGTACCTTCCTAAGGCCAAAAGAGGCAGGTACCCATTTACAGATAGCCGAACTGGGAACTGTACTGAAGCCAAGGCGCATTAACTGTAACCTATCAAGTGGCAATGCAGCTTAACCTTGGCTGGGGAAAGTGAGTGCTCTGACTACTGAGCTATCTGTCTCCATTCTCCAATAAAGAAACCCCAAAAATAAATTTAGCTTTTGTATTCCCACTACGACCCCCCAAAACAGAATCTTTCAAAGCTTTTTTAAGGCTCTTGTGTCATGAATATTGAACTAGCTCTGTTTGGTCTCTGGCTGAGGAGAGACCAGAACTGTCTGTGAACACCGTTGCTTTTTCTCCTCATTTTTCCCCTCCAACAAAGAAGAGGGTGAACAGAATGATTAGGGAAGAAAGAGAGAGAGAGAGAGAGAGAGAGAGAGAGAGGGAGACGAGGAGATGAGACGAGATTTAGAGATGAGAGAGAGAGAGAGAGAGAGAGAGAGACGCTGAAAAAGTTTATTGTACTTGGGCCTTAGGCAGCATACAAAAACATGTTTAGGCAGGGGGAAGGTAGACATCATAATAGAAAAAGTGTTTATCCATTTACAATATACAATTTGCAAGCATACAGAAAGTCACATCAATGTGTGATAGTTTTCATCATACCCCATCATCCATCTTCAGCATTACATATTATAGCCATCAGCATCTTCATCATGAAAGAGAGATTTTTTTAACTTCAATTTTTTATGCTATTCTTTCATTTGAGGATAGTGGAATAAGTGGAATAGCAGTCTATGTGCTGTTTCATTCAGTCCCTGTGTGAATGCAGTTTTTCAAATGTTGTCATCTGTTGCCACTGGCCACACAATGCCTACTCTTCCGAAAAAGCAGAATGGGTTTTGGACGTTTGCGCAAGATTGTTGTGTGAGTTTGTTCGCACACGGGACCTCGGATTTATAGTTCATCCAAGGAACTTTTTTGGGGAGTGGAGAGAGAGAGAGAGGGAGAGAGAGAGAGGAGATGAGGAGAGAGAGAGGAGAGAGAAGAGAGACGAGAGTGAGAGAGATGCGAGAGATGAGAGAAGGAGAGGGGAGAGTGAGAGAGAAGGAGAGAGAGAGATGAGAGAGAGGACGGAGAGAGTGAGAGATAGATGATAGAGAGAGAGAAGGAGAGAGAGAGAGAGAGAGAGTGAGAGAGAAGAGAGGGTTTGATTTGAGTTAGAACGAGAGAGAGAGAGAGAGAAGGAGTGGGAGAGAGAGAGAGTAGAGGGATGAGAGAGAGTGGAAGGAGAGAGAGAGAGAGAGAGAGGAGAGAGAGAGAGAGAGTTAGTGATGGAGAGAGAAGGTTGAGAGAGACGAGTGGAGAGAGAGAGAAGGAATGGAGAGAGAGAAGATGAGAGAGAGAGAGACTGATGGAGAGAGATGAGATGAGAGACGAGAGAAGAGAGAGAGAGAGAAAACATCAATATGAAATTTTTTTTTGTACTTTGGCTTGGGGTTCAGTATACAAATAATTGGTTGGAGCAGAGAAAACGTGCTTCTCCGTCTGTGTGTCTGTCTTTTCGTGCAGTCCACCCTCTCCTTCAATTCCCCCACACCTCAGAGTTAGCCGATCTGCTCCCCCCCCCCTCCCCCACTGCCCTCTTCAAAAGTTCCAAAGAAATCAAAGCAATACCAAGAAACAAAGCAACTAAGCAGCCAAGCAAACAACCAAGCAACTAACAAAGCGAGCATGCAGCCAACACGTAGAACAACAACAACAAAAAAGCTAAGGTACAAGTCAAGTCAAGTGAAAGTCCAGTCAAAAACACTTTAATCATACCAGGAAGGGCAATTACAATACTGACAGGCCCATATTGATACGTAAACTACTATTCGTCAAACAAAAAGCACACAAGCAAGCAAACAAACATGAAAAGAAAACAAAACAAAACATACCCGTGAAAAGACTTAGCAAGGCTCCCTTGCTGTGCCCTGCGCACCATGTTTGTAATATCCGTTTGTTTAAACTATTGATTATTTATCATTGCTTGCATGACTGTGTAAGATTAGGCTGAATGCATGCGCTTTGATTTGTCTTTGCAAGATATAGCGCTATACAAGTTCCATTTATTATTGTTGGCATCCGTCTGTCTCGGGAGACAATGGAGAATGCGCCGTGGGTCAGTCAGTCAGTGGTGGAACTGCAGCGCCGACTGTGGCTGTAGAGCCCAATCCTGGAGCGGCAGATCCTGTTGTGTTGTTGTTGTTGTTATTATTATTATTATTATTATTATTATTATTATTACCCTTCCTGAACTCTGGGGAGAACGGGATAGCCTGGTGGTTAGAGTGATGCGCTCGTGATCTGCTGACGCGGGTTCGAATCTCGTTCAAGAGGATATTTTTCCCTCTGGATTTATAATCAGTGCCGACTCCACTCTCCCCAAAAGTTCTTCGGATGAAACTGTAAACCGACGTCCCGTGTATGAACTCACGCAGAACATCTTGCGCACACGTTAAAACCTGTTCGGTTTTTCGGAAGAGTAGGCCATTGTGTGCCGGTGGAAAGGCATGACAAAATTTACAAAACTGCATACACACGGGGACTGGCTGTAAAAAAAGCACATGAGTGCTTATTCCATTATCCTCGATATAAACGAATCAATCAATCAGTCAATCAGTCAGTCGATTAATCAATAAATCAATCAGTAAATAAATAAATAAACAGCCCGTCTCCTCTTCTTCTTCCTTTTGCCGTCGCTCTTTCTCTGTTTCTGGTCCATCGATTTGGAATGGCCTTCCTATTCTCCTCGCCAAAGACCTTCTTTTGACACTTTTAAATCAGGCCTCAAGACATATTTGTTTCAAACCTATGAATTTCCTCTCCTGTTACATTTCACAGCTATCCCTGCTTTTCAACAGCCAAAAATTCTATCACCCTGCCAAAGTGTATAACGTGTGTGTGTGTGTGTTTTTTTGTTTTGTTTTGTTTAATGTCTATTCACTACATGGTGATTTAGACACACCCGCATTCACACCAAAGTACCTATTATTACACACCGCATCTCTCTCTCTCTCTACTCTCTCTCTCTCTCTCTCTTCTCCTCCTCTCTCTCTCTCCTCTCTCTTCTCTTTTTCTTTCCCCTACACGCACCCACATCCACACACACATAAGTATATAAATATATACATATATATAAATATATATATATATTTGTATATACATATATTAATATATATATATATATACATATATATTATATTATTATATAGATTATATATTATATATATATATATATATATATATATATATATATATATATATATATGTAATTACAGTAAAGGTTTTACATGGTGAAGAATATTATGACTCAGCAACTGACCTATGAATTGCTGAGAGTCATATAAAATTCTTGACTAGTGGCATATTTTTTATGATATATCTAAACCTTCCTTTTATACATGTCAGAAGAATTGGGCATATTCAAACAACAAATGGTGGACTGAAAGGGAATAGTAACAACAACATGTTTTTTTTGAATATTTAGTATTCCATGCATTTAATCTCATTTATGTAATTAGAATTTCTAATTTCCGTGGCAAGGAAACTGTTGATAATGTTTTCTATAATCTTTGAATGTATGCATTTCATTAACTTAGAATGAATTCATAAGACGACAATGCAAGATTAGAATCAAAACACTTCAGTACTGTATTCAGAGGCAACCTTGTTTTGCCAAAGAATCAACCAGCTCATTCGAATAAATTCCAAATGAGAGGGGATCCAGCAAAAGTTATGCGATGCCTCTGCTTGCAATAGAATGTATCAGGAATTTTATCTCAAATACATATATCATTCCTTATTTTACCATGCCATGACTTTAATGCCATTAACACTGCCTTTGAGTCAACGCAAAACAGAATTTGGCAAACATCAATAGCCAGTATCAGACAAAAAATTCAAAGCCATAAGAATTGCAAATAATTCAGAAGTAAAAATAGAAAAATGTTGTCCTAAATGAAAGATTTTTGAACTTTTAAAGTCGGATACACATATGCAGCACCACTTTTGCCTGTTTCTAATACAGATCCGTCAGTATACACTTTTAAGTGATTAGAATAATTATTTTCTAAGTGACTTTTTACATCAACGGTGAGAAGATTTGATCTTCATTTTTCTTTATTTCCGTGTAGTCAATGTCAAATTTAGCTGAATATGTTCCCAAGGAGGTAATTGTGGAACAATCGGTAAAATTGGAATTGTTGATATATCGATGTCATTTTCTTTCATAAATGTGTCTGTATAATTTTTATTGGCTGCAGAAATGAAATATTGCGTGCCCGTTTAGGAAAAATCAGTGTCTTGATTAATAAATATTTCCTCTTTTACTGAATTTGGAATAGAGATACTACGAACCACATATTTTGATACTGCAGTTTTCGCTGATCAGAAAGAGATAGTAAATGAGCTTCTTTATAAGTATTAGCTGTATTTGCATGCGCCGGAACACCAGAGCTATTCTTTACTGCTTTACTGTCTAGACTTTGTAATTTTTTAAGTAGATAATCTGCAGCAGAAAAATAAACTTCTTGTCCGTATATTAATTTTGAACGTACCAAGGACAGAGCCAGATGTATCAGAGTCGTAGTGTCTTGACTCCATGCCTGAGAACTTATTATCTTTAGGAAATTAAGTCTTTTCCTAGCTTCAGTTATCATTTGGTTGATTGTGCATCTTCCAATTCAACTTTCTAGTTAAAAATACACCTAAGAATTTGACATCTGTTTGTATTGAAGCACCTTTCCTTCTAATTTCAGTATTGGTAATTTTAATGCGTTGTCACCGTTATTAAAAAGCACAAGACACGTTTTTTCTGCTGATAATTCTAATCTGTTTTCTTTCATATAACTACAGAATTTATCTAATTCTTCCTGATATATTTTTCAACATAATTGATCACTCTCTTTTTCGTGTTCTTCCTAAGTGACGTATTTATCCAAATAGCATATCATCTGCATACTGAACAACTTGAGTATTAGGTGACAAAGAGCTAGGGAGATCATGTACAAGAATAGAAAACAAGATAGGTGCAAGTACTGATCCCTGTGGTATTCCCAAGTCGATAGCTTTAAAAGATGAGTACACTGAACCTAATTTAGTGCAATTGATCTATCCGACAAGAATTTTGCAGATATTTATATAATATGCCATTAATACCAATGTATTTTAATCTATGTAGCAATTGATCATGACAAACTCTATCATAGGCTTTCTTACATCAAAAAATGTGGCTAACACACTTTTCGTTTGGAAAATTGCTTTTTAATTTGATGTGTTAGTTTAACTAAGTGGTCAGAAGTACATCTTCCCTTCGAAAACCAGCCTGATTTGTTGGGATCACATTATTCTTTTCACAAAAATGAAATAAAACGCTTATGTATATTTTTTCCATTACTTTCCCACATGAGACGTAAGAGCAATTGGCCTGTAGCTTCTATCGATGACCGCAGTTTACCTTTCTTCAGGATTGGGACTACAATCGACTGCCTCCAGATTTTAGGAAGAGCGCCATTTATCCAACAGTTCTGGAAAAATGAAAAGAGTAGCCTTTTCCATTTTAAAGGCATATGAGCAGCATTTGATAAGATATTACCATTCAGCACCAACAGCCGTCTTGTTATGTGTAAATGATCTAAAGTTTCACTAAATTCATTCATATTGAATGGGGGCATTTAAATAATCAGCATTATAAGATGACAATTTGTTTGATTTATTTGCTTTTTCTAATTCGATATTTGATTGTATTCTTACTGATGAACTATTATCTGAAAACATTGAAACAAAAGCTTCTGCTTTTTCAATTATGCTTGGAAATCTATTATTTTCAAATTTGATTGGATGTGTTGGAAGCTGAAATCCATTTTTCATTTCACTAACTTTCTTCAAACTTTATGTAAATCTTGGATTCTGATACTTCATTTATACAGAATTCTGTCCAATACTTGTTTTTTGCCTGAGCAATTATTCTTTTACATTGAGTTTTAGCATACTTCATACAAATAAAGTTTTCTTCTGATTGATCTTTTAACCATATTTTGAATCTTTCTTTTTTATGGTTTACTGCATCCTCACATGTTTTAGTTCACCATCTATTGCCCGTATGCTTTCCATTCTTGTTGCTTTTGTGTTTGGGAATAGAAAACTCAGCTGCATGTATGAGCTTTGCCACAAAATTGGAATAAAACTGATCTACATCGTCCTCTTCGATCGTTTCAATATCAGTAGCCTGAAGGAATGATTGAAAAGAACTCCAGTCAGCCAATTTATATCGAAATTTAGGAATTTTATCCTCAATTTGTGTTAGGTCTGATATTGCAAGGTCCTCAAATGACAACGTAATAGGGCAATGATCACTTCCAAAACAATCCTCTTCAACATTCCAATAGCAATTGATAGCTAAACCTGGAGATATTAATGTTAAATCAATAGCACTTGGTTTATGACTAGAAACATCAGGAATTCTGGTTACTCTACCATCATTCAATAAGTAAAGCTTTGAATCCACAATATTTTCTACCAAACGGTTGCTAGTGATAGTAGAGCACCCAGAATCCCAAAAAGGGGCATGAGAATTGAAATCGCCCAGAATAATCCATTTATGTTTTGTGAAGTCTGTGTTTTTTAACCAGTCAGTGTTGTCATTTTTTGGACCTTGAGGTAAATATACAGAAACTATATTTAATATGTCATCTTTGTTAAATTTGACTTTCACCCCTACATGATATATATCTGCTGTATGTTGCATAATAGGAGAAAACACAAGTTTATCATACTCTAAGCCCTGCCTGACATATATGGCAGATTTTACTTTAGAATTTGTATCACAGTCACACTGTGGTGGGTAATAATAATTTGTTAATTTAGGCATTTTTGCTTTATCCACATTCAGGGATTGAAGTGCTAATATTGAGTAATTATCAGTAGTTAAAAACTGTGTAAAACCCAACAAGTTGGTGGCTATGCTGCGAGCATTCCACTGCAGATTTTTACACCTCTAGAACGTTGTAATGACATGACCAAGTTTTTGTGGGTTTTTTTTTCTCTCCATGTATAGAACTTGTAATACACAATGTTGCTGTCAATTGATTTTGGTTAATAATATCGCATACATAAGAACAATTAAACATGAGCGTGGAAAGATCAGTGACTTAATATATAAAAACAAACGATAAAGTCCAGTACTGCAAACAATAAGAATCGGAAGTCAACGGTAGAATAAGACAGTGAATGCTTGGTAGTTAACAAGGAAAAATAAATAAAAAATTAACCCCCAAACCAAACCCTGGTTTGAAAAGTCATGGACTTCCATGAATGTGCGTGAGTGAGTGCATGCGTGCGTGTACATGTGTGACAGTTGATGAAGCATTAATGTTATTAAATGGAGAACGCCCATGGAGGTGGTGGAGGATACAGCTCAGGTGGCAGCAGGTGATGAGGTCTGTCGAGCCAAAGATTGCCGTTAAAAGAACGGCCAGTGTTGCTGGCACCAAACCCTCCGCGTCTCTGTCTTCTTCGTGGCCGTTCCCAAAACAGCTGACTCAGGTGACGTCCCAAGGTTCTGGCAACATTGCCAGCACCATGATAATTTAAATGAATGTCATCTTGCAGGTGTTTTAAAGGACGAATGTTCTCATGAGCCAAGTGAGAAACGTTTTTGATGTTTTCTTTCACGATTTCCGAGAATGCATGGGCGTTGTAGAGCACCCGTCTTGCTTCCAGGAGTTGTTGCTTGACTGGGATCGCCCTGCTGCATACAACATGTGACTTCGGGAAAATTTCCTGAACAGCTTTACAGCCGCTGCATGGCTTTGCCACATGCTGCAGGATCCTTCCTTTGATGTCGTTGATGCCCGTATGCAGCACGACACAGTCTGGGGCAGGTTCTAGCTCCTGGCTAGCTTCTTCCGCCACTTTCTTGATGTTGTTGATAGTATAGGCTTTTTTCGATGCTACTTGGAGGCCATATGACAGAGCTAATCGTGTTGGGTTTATTTTGTTCATTGTGGAATCGTGCAAGATAAGGACACGAGGGAAGTCTGAGTCGGTTCCTTTGATCTGGGCAGGGGCCTGATTGGAAGGCGGTTTCCTCTTTTCCTCATTTTGCGTCATTGATCGATTGACGTTTCCACCTTTGACGTCATGATTTGAGTCTATTTTTACTTTTCTTCTGTTTTTGTTTTCTTCTTCTTTATCATCCACCCACCCTGCTCTCATACTGCCCAATGCTTTTGGGGAGGGTCGAGAGATGCCTGGATTTGTTTTTAGGGCATCAGCATAAGAGACAGGGTGAGACTTTTGCTTTTTGTAGGACAATCTTCCTGCTTTGCAGTCTGGTTTACTTTTTGTTGACATAATAGTTGTTCGATTGTATCATTCTGTTTGCATACCGTTTTTTCTAGTTTTTCAATGCGTTCGCATAAGTTCATTATTACACATTTTAGATCCAATATGTGACTCACTGCGACAGATGGTAAAGATGACGCGTTCTGTAAGTCCCTAGAGCCTGGATCTTTAACGGTTTGCTGGGCTGTAGAGCTGGTTGTCGCTTGGTTTGTCGATTTGTCGCCGTTTGGCTTTATGAGGCTTGAGCTGGTCTTTTTCTGGGAGTCTTTAGCAGCCTTGAGAGGACCAGTCGGCAATACTGATCCCATGCTTCTGGTTCTGGTCATAGTGGCTGTTTGTTTTCACAAAATTTCCTCCAGAAAGATCAGTAGAATGGGCTTTCCACCATGTTGATACCGGAAGTCCAATGTGTGTGTGTGTGTGTGTGTGTGCATTTGGACTTGTTAGAACTATTACTTGCTGGTGGTTGCATGACTGTGTAAGAATGAGTTGAGTGCAAACGCTTTGATTTGTCTGTGCAAGATACAGCGCTATATAAATTCCATTTATTATTATTATTATTATTAATTATTATTATTATTATTATTATTATTATTATTACACACACGCGTTGTGCATGCACCGCGTGCGCGTGCACACACACACACACACACACACACACACACACACACACACACACACACAACACACACACACACACACACGAACGTAAAATACTTTCAAATTAGATATTGTATGGGGGTAAAATGAATAATTCAGAAAGATAGAGTAAACTGATGGAGAATTCCTTTTAAATGGAAAGCCATCCACAAAGCAAACCCAACAATTTCGGAACGATAAAAACGCTTTTGGAATCATTTAATACAATTTTATATACTAAAATAAAAATTCCAATGTTAGACTAATGAAATGTATATTAAAATGGTCGAAAACTGCTTTTTAAAATAATGTTACTAACACAGAGGAATTAATTTAGTGACGCATATATAGACATATTTTATAAAATTGTAAAATAAAGAAAAAAAGCTATTTGAGTAGCAGGCCTTAGGTCCATCCTCATCCTCCATGTCCATCCTCCTCTATGTCCATCATCTCCATGTCCATCATCCACTATGTCCATCATCCTCTATGTCCATCATCCTATATGTCCATCATCCACTATGTCCATCATCCACTATGCCCAATATCCTCTTTGTCCATCATCATCATCTCTATTCATCATCATCATCCATGTCCCTCATCCTCCATGTCCACCATCATCTATGTCCATTATCATCCCGTATGTCCATCATCATCCACTATGTCCATCATCCACTATGTCCTTCAATCCACTATGCCCGTCATCCGCCTGTCCGTCATCCCCGCCTTAG
>CM054146.1:64445373-64495161 GCA_028751875.1 Rapana venosa | reverse complement strand
AAAGGGGGAGAGGAGGAGAAAGAGAGAGGGAGGGGGAGAGGAGAGGATGGAGAAAAAAGGAAGAGAGGAAAGAAGGGGGGGAGAGGAGAGATGAGAGGAAAAGAGAGAGGGAGAGAGAGGGGGAGGAGGAGAGGGAGGGAGGAGAGAAAAATTGAACTTGAACTCTGAAATGATTTATGTACTTTGGGCCCTTGGAAAATACTTTGTTGGGCTGGGATGGACAGGGTTCATTATATCAGGGGAAAAAAAATAAAAAACAAATAATGTTTTGTGTTTAAAAGAAGAAATACAACCAATATAGATATCGAATCATACAAAAAGATGATGTAGTAAAATTTATGATGAATACAGAAAAAAATTTTACATGATTATAAACCTTAAAAAACCAAAACCCCAATATAGAGAGGATGTATTAAAAAAAACATATAATGAGTATATCAATGTAGAGTTTTTAAATAAAGTTTTTTAGAGGAGGGTGAGAAACTCTCTAAAAACCTTGAAAGTTTTAAATTTGACTTGGGCCCTTAGGCCACAATACTATAAAAAATAAATGGAAAATTTTTTTGCACCCCTATTTATTTAAATCGAGGAGGGGGAGGGAGAGGGGGAGGGGGAGAGGAGGAGAGGGGGAGGGGTAAGCCAAATTTTATAGATCTAAAATTGAACCCTTATATTCAGAATAGACAATAGTTTTTAACGTTTAAGATATTGAAAGGACATTTACTGGAGTCAGTAAGTAACAAGAAAATAATATTTAAAAAAAAGTATGATAAAGTTTATTAGAAGAAAACAATATAGAAGGAGAGAGGGGAGAGAGAGAGAGAAGAGAGGGGAGAGGAGGGGGAGAAGAGAGAAGAGGAGAAGGGGAGAGAAGGGGTGCTTTAAATTTCATATCGGCTTATGAAATACAGAAAGAGAAGAGAAGAGCGGAGGGGGAGGAGAGAAGAGAAAAGAGAGAGAGAGGGGAGAGAGAGAGAGAGGGGGTGAGGGAGAGGAGAGGGGGGAGGGGAGAGGAGGCAAATCGATAAAAAAAATCAAATCTTTTTTATTTGAAGTAATGAATAAGTACCATGTGTAGGAGAGAGAGACAGGAGGAGAAAAAACTGAAAACACAGGAGAGAGAGAGAGAGAGAGAGAGAGAGAAGAGGAGAGAGAGAGAGAGAGAGAGGAGAGAGGAGAGAGAGAGAGAGAGAGAAAGAGGAGAGATAGAGAGGGATTGAGTGAGGATGAGAGGTGAGACGAGAGAGAGAGTGAGAGAAGAGAGAGAGAGAAGAGAGAGACGAGAGATGAGAGAGAGACGAGAGAGAGAGAGAGAGAGCTTGTTTGCGAATGCATTCTTGTTTGTCTGCGAACATCTTAAATCATGTCAGTAGCGACGTAAGATCCGTTGTTGCCATCTTCAAACAATGGTAATCAGATAAAAATCGATCTCAGCGACCGCAACCAGCCAACCATTGTCCAAATTAAAAGTCAGACTGTGTCTTGTCTTCTTGTTTCTGCGTTGTCCGCTCTAGATAATTATTATGTTGGTTTTATTTTTTTTCGTTTTTGTCATATGCTTTTGCCTGTCTGTCTGTATGTCTGTCTACTTGTCTGTTCGTTTATTCGTTCGTTCGTGTGTGTGTGTGTCGTGTGTTGTGTGGGTGTGTGTGTGTGGTGGGTGTGTGTGTGTTGTGTGTGTGTATGTGTGTGTGTGAGTGTGTGTGTGTGTGTGGTGTGTGTGTAAACGTGTGGTGTATGTGTTGTGTTTGCGTTGTGTGTGTCTCTATCTGTAGGTCTGTATCTGTTCTGTTTCTGTCTCTCTGTGCCTCATTGATTTATACACAACTTTTATACATACGGGGACTGGATAAAAAAAGCACATGAGCGCTTATTCCATTATCCTTGAAATTAAAGAATAAATCGAAAAGAAATAGAATAGAAATTCAGGTTGTTTCCATTTTCCTATGAGGGCCCTGTGGGTGAACAAGCTGTGACATCATCAATTGCCTAGTAAGAACATTCCAGTTCGAGTTCTCTCTCTTCTCTCTCTCTCTCTCTCTCGCTCTTCTCTATCTCTCTCTCTCTCTCTTCTCTCTCTCTCTCTCTCTTTCTCTCTCTCTCCCTCTCTCTCTCCTTCTTCTCTCTCTCTCTATCTCTTTCTCTCTCTCTCTTTATCTCTTCTCTCTCTCTCTATCTATCTCTCTCTCTCTCTCCTCTATCTCTCCTATATGTCTGTCTGTCCTGTCTGTTCTTGTCTGTCTGTCTGTCTATCTATCGATCTATCTATCTATCAATCCCTCTCTCTCTATCTTTCCCTCTCTCTCTCTGTTGCTAATAATTTGTTTCGGTCTCTCCGTCTGTGTGTCTGTCTTTTTCGCTTTCATGCTGTTCCACCCTCTCACTTCAATTCCCCTCACATCAGAGTTAGCCGATCTGATTCCCCCCCCCCCCCCCACTGCCCTCTTCAAAAGTTCCAAAGAAATCAAAGCAATTCCAAGAAACAAAAGCAACTAAGCAGCAAGCAAACAACCAAGCAATAACAAAGGGGAGAAATGCACCCAACACGTAGAACAACAAAAACAAAAAAGCTAAGGTACAAGTCAAGTCAAGTGAAAGTCCAGTCAAAAACACTTTAATCATACCAGGAAGGGCAATTACAATACTGACAGGCCCATATTGATACGTAAAGTACTATTCGTCAAACAAAAAGCACACAAGCAAGCAAACAAACATGAAAAGAAAACAAAACAAAACATACCCGTGAAAAGACTTAGCAAGGCTCCTTTGCTGTGCCCTGCGCACCATGTTTGTAATATCCGTTTGTTTAAACTATTGATTATTTATCATTGCTTGCATGACTGTGTAAGATTAGGCTGAATGCATGCGCTTTGATTTGTCTTTGCAAGATATAGCGCTATACAAGTTCCATTTATTATTGTTGGCATCCGTCTGTCTCGGGAGACAATGGAGAATGCGCCGTGGGTCAGTCAGTCAGTGGTGGAACTGCAGCGCCGACTGTGGCTGTAGAGCCCAATCCTGGAGCGGCAGATCCTGTTGTATGTGGTATTAATAATATTATTATTATTATTTATTATTAATTTTATTATTATTATTATTACCCTTCTGAACTCTGGGGAGAGGAGGATGCGGTGGTTAGAGTGATGCGCTCGTGATCTGCTGACGCGGTTCGAATCTCGTTCAAGAGGATATTTTTCCCTCTGGATTTATAATCAGTCCGACTCCACTCTCCCCAAAAGTTCTTGGATGAACTGTTAAACGCGTCCGTGTATGAACTCACGCAGAACATCTTGCGCAACGTTTAAAACTGTTACGGTTTTTCGGTAAGAGTAGGCCATTGTGTGCGGTGGAAGGCATGACAAATTTACAAAACTGCATACACACGGGGACTGGCTGTTAAAAAAGCACATGAGTGCTTATTCCATTATCCTCGTATAAACGAATCAATCATCAGTCAATCAGTCAGTCGATTAATCAATAATCATCAGTAAATAAATAAATAACAGCCCGTCTCCTTTCTTCTTCCTTTTGCGTCGCTCTTTCTCTGTTTCTGGTCATCGATTGGAATGGCCTTCTATTCTCTCGCCAAAGGCCTTCTTTTGACACTTTTAAATCTGGCCTCAAGACATATTTGTTTCAAACCTATGAATTTCCTCTCCTGTTACATTTCACAGTATCCCTGCTTTTCAACAGCCAAAAATTTATCACCTGCCAAAAGTGTATAACGGGTTGTGTGTGGTGTGTGTGTGTGTGTGGTGTGTGTGTGTGTGGTGTGTGTGTGGTGTGTGTGTGTGTGTGATTTGGACTTGTTAGAACTATTACTTGCTGGTGGTGCATGACTGTGTAGAATGAGTTGAGTGCAAACGCTTTGATTTGTCTGTGCAAGATACAGGCTATATAAATTCCATTTATTAATTTATTATTATTATTATTTATTATTATTATTATTAATTATTATTTATTATTATTAGTATTATTATTATTAATTTATTTATTATTTTATTATTACCCCCTTTTCGCGTGTGTGCTTCACCGCGTGGCGCGTGCACACAACACACACACACACACACACACACATCAACAACACACTACAACACACACACACACACACACACACACATCACACTCACAACACTCACAACACACAAACATACGAACGTAAATACTTTCAAATTGATATTGTATGGGGGTGTAACAATGAATAATTCAGAAAGATAGACCGTAAACTGATGGAGAATTCCTTTTAATGGAAAGCACATCTCACAAAAGCAAACCCAACAATTTCGGAACGATAAAAACGCTTTTTGGAATCATTATAAATTTATATTACTAAAATAAAATATTCAATGTTAGACTATGAAATGTATATTAAATGGTCGAAAAATGCTTTTTAAAATAATGTTATCTAAACAAGAAGGTAATTAAATTTAGTGACGCATATATAGACATATTTTATAAAATTGTAAAATAAGAAAAAAAGCTATTTGAGTAGCAGGGCCTTAGGTCCATCCTCATCCTCCATGTCCATCCTCCTCTATGTCCATCATCTCCATGTCCATCATCCACTATGTCCATCATCCTCTATGTCCATCATCCTATATGTCCATCATCCACTATGTCCATCATCCACTATGCCCAATATCCTCTTTGTCCATCATCATCATCTATATTCATCATCATCATCCATGTCCCTCATCCTCCATGTCCACCATCCTCTATGTCCATCATCATCCACTATGTCCATCATCCACTATGTCCGTCATCCGCCATGTCCATCATCCACTGTGTCCATCATCCTCCATGTCCATCATCCACTGTGTCCGTCATCCTCCATGTCAATCATCCACTGTGCCCATCATCCTCCATGTCCATCATCCTCTATGTCCATCATCCTATATGTCCATCATCCACTATGCCCAATATCCTCTATGTCCATCACCATCATCTATATTCATCATCATCATCCATGTCCCTCATCCTCCATGTCCATTATCCTCCATGTCCATCATCCCCTGTGTCTATCATCCCCCATGTCCATCACCCACTGTGTCATCATCCTCCGTGCCCGTCATCCACTGTGTAAATCATCCTCCATGTCCATCATCCTCCATGTCCATCATCCTCCATGGCCATTATCCTCCGTGGCCATCATCCTCCGTGGCCATCATCCACTGTGTCCATCCTCCACTATGTCGATCATCCACCATATCCATAATCCTCTATTGTCATCATCCACTGTGTCCATAATCCTCTATGCCCACCATCATCCTCTATGTCCACCACACTTCTCTATGTCCATCATCATTTATGTCCATCATCATCCTCTATGTCCATCATCATCCTCTATGTCCATCATCATCCTCTATGTCCATCATCACCCTCTATGTCCATCATCATCCTCTATGTCCATCATCCTCTATGTCCATCATCCTCTATGTCCATCATCCTCTATGTCCAACATCATCCTTTATGTCCATCATCATCCTCTATGTCCATCATAACCCTCTTTGTCCATCATCCTCTATGTCCATCATCCTCTATGTCCATCATCCTCTATGTCCATCATCCTTTTTGTCCAACATCATCCTGTTTGTCCGTCATCATCGACTATGCCCATCATTATCCTCTATGGCCATCACCATCCTCTATGTCCATCATACACTTTTGTCTATCTATTCCCCATGCATTCATCATCCTATGGTCTATCCCTCCTCTATGTCCATCATCCTCTATGTCCCTTTCCTCCTCCTCTACGTCATCCTCCTCTTATGTTCATCCTTCCTCCTCCATGCCCATCATCCACTATGCCCACCACCACTATGTCAATCATCCAATGTGTCCATTCCTCCTCTATGTCATCACCACTATGATCATATCAACTATATGTCCCATCATCATTTATGTCCATCTCCTCTAGTTCATCATCTAACTATTGTTTATCCCATGTCCATCATCCTATGCCTCATCACCCACTATGTCCAATATCCAACGTGTCCATCATTCCTCTATGTCCATCTCACTATGTCATCATCACTATGTCCATCATCATTTATGTGCATCATCCTCTAATTCCATCATTAACTATTGTTTATCGCCATCCATGATGTCCATCATCACCCCATATGTCCATCATCACCCACTATGTACATTATCCACTGTGTCCATCATTCTCTATGTCCATCATCATCTGTGTCCATCATCCTCCACTATGCTCATCATCCACTATGTCCATCATAATCTTCTATGCCCACCATCACTTGTCCATCCATAATCCTTTATGTCCTTCATCATCCCCTATGCCCATCATCCACCGTGTCCATCATAATCCTCTTTGACCATCATCATCCCCTATGTACATCATCCACTATGTCATCACAATCCGCTATGTCCACTATGTCCATCATCATCCACTATGTCCATCATCCACCATGCCCATCATCCTCTATGTCCATCACCCTATATGTTCAACACCCCCCACTATGACCAACATCATCCGCTATGAATATCACCCACCATGCCCATCATCCTCTATGACCATCACCCTATATGTTCAACACCCCCCACTATGACCAACATCATCCGCTATGAATATCACCCACTATGTCCATCATTCTCTATGTCCATCATCGCCATAACAGGAGTAGACTGGAGCTCTAGCACAGCACGCTAATATTCATAACAGGAGCAGACGGGAGGACGAGGTGGTACGTTTCCATCAAGTTCTGGCGCTGTAGTCTTGAATGGAAAGGCTGTACAAACTGCTAAGCATTTCCTACCACGGTCCACTATTCTTGAAGCACTCTTCCGAGATGCTGGCCCCGCTTCCATTCTTCACACACTGCCCTTTTCCAGGCTAAACTAGCAGGAAGAAAGCAAACACCAGGGAAAGGGTGGCACGAGAGAATCCAAATAAAAGAGAGATTTTTTTCCCTCTTCGCTGCTAGGCTAGGGCTCCGAGGTTTACCAATGGGGAGATTTTGCTCATGCCACCGTTTTCCCTCTACTGAGGTAGCCGCATTTCGACTTTGAGGATGACGTCTACGCACGATACCGAAGTCCTGTGTGCAACACGTTTTTAGCGCACGTAAAAGAACCCACAGCAAGGAGAATAGTGAATGAGGTAAAATTGGGTAGGAAAAAAAGCCACTCTGGTAAGGAAACAAGTGCACATGCAGAGAGAAACAGAACACTGATGATGGGCTGCTCTTCTCAATTTCATGCAAAGAAATGTGCCCTGGCTTACAGTGGTACCCATATACAAACACGGCATGGCTTTATAATACTGCATGGCTCTTTACTATAGCGTACGTCTGTAGCCAAGATACTAGAGGCGGTATATGGAGAAATATAAAAAAGTAGGGCAAAGGCGATACGCCATTTTGTGCTCCTGAATAAACGTATCCTTAAAAAAAGCACACACGTGCTTATTCCATTATACTCGATATAAAAGAATAAAAAGTATATTTTTTTGCCTTGTTTTCTTTCAGTAAGTATGACACTTTATGGATGCATGCATGAGTGCGTGCATGCGCACGCAAGCGTGTGTGTTTCATTCTTTTTAAAAAACTAAAACATTTTAAAATTCTTTATATCGAGGATAATGGAATAAGCACTTATGTGGGGTTTTTCTTTAAATTCCAGTCCCGTATTATGCGGTTTTGTGAATTCTGTCATTATGTTCCCACCGGCACACAATGACCTACTCTTACGAAAAGCGGAACGGGATTTAACCTGTGCGCAAGATGTTCTGCGTACGTTCGCACACGGGGCCTCGGTTTATAGTCTCATCCGAAGGACTTTTGGGGAGAGTGGAGTCTGCACTGATGTTAACTCCAGGGGAAAATATCCCCTTGAACGGGAATCGAACCCGGGTCGTCAGATTGCCAGCGCAATGTTCTAACCACTAGACTATCCCGTACCCCTATCCCGTCAAACATCATTTAATCAGCTGGCAGGGTAATTATTCATATACCACCGATTTTGTTATACGAAATTGTAATAGATAACCTTCGTTTTCAGAAACATCGATTGCTTTCAATATACTGATGTGAAAAAACGGTCGCGCCCTACCCCCACCCCCCAAAAAAAGTAGCAACACTGAAAATGTAATCCAAACAAAAAAGGACAGCAGTAAATCACTCCTAGTGTTAGCACAGCCAACCACTGAGTCCATGTCGTTCTTGCCATTGCATTGAAATGTAGAAAAAGTGTCATGAAAATAGACATGAACAAAAATCGGAGTTGAAAATGGAGCAGAGAAAATCTGCACTTCATAA
Organism: Rapana venosa; assembly: GCA_028751875.1. NCBI lineage: Eukaryota > Metazoa > Mollusca > Gastropoda > Neogastropoda > Muricidae > Rapana > Rapana venosa. The sequence goes on along the minus strand of CM054146.1, from coordinate 64,486,885 downwards.
ATTTCATACACACACCCCGCAAGCGCGCATGCACGCACGCATACATGTACACACACGCAACCACACATACACAACACACACAAACACACACACACACACACTTAACACACACACATACACACACATACACACACATACACACACACACACACACACACACACGCACACGCTCGCACATACACACACACACACACACACCACACACACACACACACACACACCACACACACACACACAAGACACACAGACACACACACTCTCTCTCTCTCTCTCATCTCTCTCTCTCTCTCTCTCTCTCTCTCTCTCTCTCTCTCTCTCTCTCTCTCCCCAAAGTCCTTGAATAAAGACTATAAACCAGGGTCCCGTGTGTGAACGCACGCAGAACATCTTGCGCACACGATAAAACCCTTTCTGCTTTTCTGAAGAGGACATTGTGTGCCGGGGGAAACTGATGACAAAATTTACAAAACTGCATACACACGTAGACTGGATGGAAAAATCACAGGAATGCTTATTCTATTATCCTCGAAAAAAACAATAAAATAAAAATATAAACACACACACAACAACACACCACACACACAACACACACACACACACACACACACACACACACACACACACACACACACACACACACACACACACACAAACATCTTTTATATAAAAGAGCAGTAAAACTTGTATTGTTAAAAACAAGCACCCTGACAATTGAGGATTATAAGCAAATAAATGTCCTGACATTTCGAAACTGACTTTTATTCAATAAAGCTGTGTTTATGCAAAAAGTTGTTTATCAAAATGCACCTCGCAAGATTACCAAAGCTTTCAAAGTTAACCAACATAGACACAACCATTTGCTAACATTTCCAAGACCCAGAAATAACCTATATAAATCGATCCTCTTGTAGTCAGGCAGTGACCTATGGAATAAACTCCCCCAAAATTTGAAATGTATTAAAGCAAAATCAGTATAAAACATATCTAAAAAGAAATTTCATGAATAAAAGTACAGAACACGACTTGTAAACTTAAGAGAGTGATTTAAGCGTCACTGACGTTATTCTTGTCATTAAAATCAGATATGACCCAAGTTTTCATATTCATATAGAGTACATGTGTAAGCATTGATCTATATATGGGTTGATATGATATCAACCCCAACACGCTTTGAATCTGGTGTGTGTGTGTGTGTGTGTGTGTGTGTGTGTGTGTGTGTGTGTGTGTGTGTGTGTGTGTGTGTGTGTGTACAAGTGTGTGAGTGCGTGTGTGTTGTGTAATTGGTTCGGTTTTGGTTTTTTACTTTCTTGCTGTTTTGGCCTTTTTACGTTTTTTTGTGTTACACAAAAATATGCTGATTTATTTAGTTTTGTCGCTGTTAGTTTTCTTTTTCATTGTATCAGATGAGCTAAATTGTTATTGCTGACGTTAGTACTGCTGGGTGGGTTTACATTGCCTGAATTTATTCTTTGATGGAAGGATTAACGTTGTTCTGCCTCAAATCAAAAAGCACATGTACATGCGTGTATATGACCAGGGAAAGGGAGGGAATGGATGTCTTTGTTATACTTCTTTGTTCTGAATCCAATAGCTGTTGGTTATTCTTGTTTTCCTTATATATGAGTATATTATGTGGTGAAGGGGATATGGGTGAGGATGTGTATGTGTATGTGTATGTAAGTGTTTAAATGATACACCAGTTTCCTCTGTTTATATCCATTTGGTTGTTGTTGTTGTTATTGTTGGTGGTGGTGGGGGTGGGGTTCTGGTTTATTTTGCTTTTGTTTGTTTTGGATTTAGGGTGGTTTTCTTGGGGAGGGGGAGGGGGTATTTTGGACTCTTTTTCTCGTCTTTTGTTAGTTCTATATTGTACTTCATTTGTCTTGGCTGTTATTCTTGTCCTTGTTAGTTACTGTCGCTGTTGTTGTTGTGTACGTATGTTTGTGTTTGTTTGATTGTTTATTTCCTTGTTGTGGTTGTTCTTGTTGATTCATCTTTTTGTTGTTTTATTCAGTTGTTTGTATGGTTGAAGGTTTGTGTGTGTAGTGTTGTGAGGAGGGGGGGGGGAGGAAAGCAGTTGGTGTTTTTTTTTTTTTATTTTTATTTTGTTTGTCTTCTTTGTTTGTTTTGGTTTGGTTTTTCTTTGTTGCTTGTTTGTTTGTGTTATGACGGATATTTTTTCAAGATTTTTTAATTATTTGAATTGCATGGTTTAATATTTTTCTGGGTTTTTTGTTTTGTTATAAATTCCATATATGCATATGTTATTGTCTTTTCTTTTGGATTTGTATAGTTAGGTTTTTATTCTATGTCTGCATATACATTATCTTGTTTTCTTGCTTTATTTTCTTTAGATAGATGGCTTCATGAAAAAAAGCAAATGCACTGCTTATTCAATATACCATCTGAAAATAAAAGTTTGACTTTGACTTTGATGCACGCACGCACGCCAATAAAGACTGACATGACACAACACACAACCAAACACCAAAGCCTGACGCATGTGAACATTTAAAGCAGTATTTAATGAAACAATACAGATCCCTCAAAGTCAGTCATAAACTCTAACATACATGAACATTGTTACGTAAGAGAACATGCTTTATCGCTTGATGATTTAAAAAAAATATATAGTTAATTGTTAAATCCACAAGGATGAAATGGCCAAAAAAATAACAGAAAAGCACAAAATAAAACTAAGAAATAGCTAAAAAGTGTGTGTGTGTGTGTGTGTGTAGTGGATTTGTGTGGGGAGTGGGAGAGAGAGAAGTGAGAGTGTGTGTGTGTGTGTGTGTGTGTGTGTGTGTGTGTGTGTGTGTGTGTGTGTGTGTGTGTGTGTGTGTGTGTGTGTGTGTGTGTGTGTGTGTGTGTGAGTGTGGGGTGTGAGTGTGTGAGTGTGTGTGTATGCATATGTGCACGGGCGCAGTCATGGAACTGCTCCTGACTGTACAAATTTAAGCCCACCCTCCCGTGGGTTTGGCTGTTCACCCAGTAAATGTTAAAGGTAAAGGTGTCCATAATCTTATTTTAGGGGCGGGTGCAGAGCCTCCTCTTAGGCACATATTGGGGGTCCCATCTCTCTCCTAGGTGCTTTACCCAGTCAGTTAAAGTAAAGGTTCTTTGTCTAAGGGGAACTGTAGGGAAGCGGCGAAAGTCAAACTCAACCGTCAGGCAAATTGGGGGAGAAGCGAGTCTCCCCTGCTGCTATACTTCCCTGACCACAAAGGCAGATCATTTACAGTGGGATAGATCTGTAGTTGAACCCAGGTCCAACGGTTTGTCCCATTGAAACACCCCCACCCCCCCACTTTGGTTTGAGCGGGTGCTCTACCTGGCTATCTATCCCAGCAACGAGACCGAGCTGATTTGCAGTCATTTCATACAGATCAGTAGTCTAGAGCAGGACAGTTTCTGTCCTTGTGAAACTTGGAAATTACCTCGTATGACCCAAACCAGAACAATGCTTAAATATACAAAGCAATGATGGCTCTTGTCGACAAGCCCTAAGTTTAGCATCCCCAAGTTCTGATAGAACAAGTTAATTGAAGTATACATTTATACATGAAATGAATCCACAACACAAGTATGCTGTAAAACATGCAAATCAAAGTCTCTAATAAATCGAAAAATACAATGAACAATGCAAACAACAAACAATGATGTGCTCATGGCCAGACAATTGACCATAATTGAGCATCCCAACTCGAAAAAAACTAAATAAACGACACGTATACAATATATACAATACACAATCAACATAACAACAATAAAGGCAGGGAAAATACAGTGAAATTAAAAGTTTTATAACCCAACAACGTGTCCAATACACATGCTTAACCCAAAAACACAGGATACAAATTCAGGCGACTAGAACAAACTTTGCTACAAAAACAAACCAGACATAATAACACAAGAACACAAACATAACCAAACACAACAATAAATCCATCATAAAAAACAAAGGAAAAAGCTCTCAAGGAAAAAGAAATAGCTAAAATGGAACCAACCAACCCTGAAACCAGTCATCATGCTTAACACAAGCAACAAAGGCAAAATAACAGGACAAGTTCACTTTCAAAAGCTAAACGCTCACAAAGAACAAACATGACATACCAAGGAACAAAGACATAGCTACACAAGGAACAAAGACATAGCTACACAAGGAACAAAGACATAGCTACACAAGGAACAAAGATATAGCTACACAAGGAACAAAGACATAGCTACACAAGGAACAAAGACATAGCTACACAAGGAACAAAGACATAGCTACACAAGGAACAAAGACTTGGCTACACAAGGAACAAAGACATAGCTACACAAGGAACAAAGACTTAGCTACACAAGGAACAAAGACATAGCTACACAAGGAACAAAGACATAGCTACACAAGGAACAAAGACATAGCTACACAAGGAACAAAGACATAGCGACAAGGACACAGAAAAAGAAATGTCTTGATCATGTCACAGATGGAATATTGTCCTATTTTGTCACGACATGGACTCCTTGGATTCTGCTTGTGTGGATCCTGGTAAGGTTTGTGTTTAAAGGTGGCCAAAATGCCATGAACAGAAAGATTTGCAAACAGAAATGATTTAGAAAAAACAGAGTTGATGGTTCTCCGTAGAAGACATTGAAGAGTCTTACCACTAATTAGAAAGCCACATAAAAGTTGTAATATACAGAAATAATTTATAAATAATAAATATTTATAATAATATTATAGAGATAATTCATACACAAATATAATTATATCTTGCGCGAGCAATACTTCCACTAATTAAAAAAAAAGTAAAGGTGTCCCATAACCTATGTGGTCGTAGGGGCGTGAGGCATCAGAGGCCTCATATTATCTAGGAGCCAGTATATTGAGGGCAGTGCCCATCTCCTCTCCCTCGCTGATTTACCTTCCCTGACCTTAGAGAGGCAGGTACCAATTGACAGCTGGGTGAACTGGGGAACTGTACTGAAGCCAAGGCGCACAAACGGTTACCCATCCAAGTGGTAACCACCCTCTATACTGCTTAACCTTAGCTGGGGAAAGCGAGTGCTCTGACCATTGAGCTTTCCCGTCCCCTTTCCACTAATTAAAGCCACATACAAATTGTTATATACAGAAGCGATTCCTACAAAAAATACATCTTGCGTGAGCAATACCGGTATAAATTATTGAAGAGTCTTAGCGCTAGGGGAACGGGGATAGCTCAGTGGTCAGAGCACTCGCTTTCCCCCAGCCAAGTTAAGCAGCGTCGAGCGTGGTTACCACTTGGATGGGTGACTCGTTGCGCGCCTTGGCTTCAGTACAGTTCCCCCAGTTCCCCCAGCTGTAAATGGGTACCTGCCCTCTTTAGGGTCAGGGAAGGTAAAGCAGTGAGGGAGAGGAGATGGGCGCCACCCTCAATATGCTGGCCCCCTAGAGAAGTGAGGTCTCTGACGCCTCGCTCCCCTACGACCTTTTAGGTTAGGGGACACCTTTACCTTTTTACTTAGCGTTAAGAAGATCACTGTTTTAAACACTTACAGTCTAAGACAGTCAGCAACAACAACATCAACAGCAACAGGAGACACGACCGTGGTTCTGGTCTAGACGGCGAAAGAGAGCCATGACGAGCAGGCTGACGCCACAAGGAAGGAAGAGAAGCAACACCATTGCCATCACTGCTGCAACACTGCCGGCCTCTGACGCTTCTGTACTTGTCGCGTCTGGCGGTTTTCCACTGGTGATGTTCAGTGGTTCCGACCTTGTGACTTGTGATGGTTCTGTATTCGTGACGTTGGACACCTCAGTGCTTGTGATGTCAGGAGGTTCTGTACTTGTGACGTTGGGCGGTTCTGTGAAACAGAAAACTGCTTTCAAAGCAAACTAATTACAAAAGCAACAAGTCAAAGCAAAACTAAAAAAAACATCAATAAACAGCTACCACTCTCTTCAAATCAAAGGTATATTAAAGATAAAGCAATATATGTGTTAGAACAAACTCAAATATTTCTCATCAGCCGTCTAGCCATCTGGGAGGGAAGGGATAGCTTGGGGGTCAGAGCTTTGCGCATCGGGCTCATTTTCTGCTGACCTAGGTTTGAATCTCGTTCAAGAGGATCCTCGCCTGCAATTCAAATCAGCGCCAACTCCACTACCCCCACAAGTCCTTTAGATGAGACTATGCAAAGAGGCTCCGTGTGCAAACGCACGAAAAGCATCTTGCACACACGTTAAAATATGTTCAGCTTTTCGAAAGAGTAGACCATTGTGTACTGGCAGGAACAGATCACAAGATTTACAAAACTGCATGCACACAGGGATTGAATGTAAAAGAAACCCACATGAGTACTTATTCCATTATCCTATTGCAGTTAGAGATGAGATTATTAGTACTATTATAAGCGATACTGTTTTAGTTTGATATTGTTTTAGTTTGATAATCCAGTTGGTTATGGGCTTTTGAATTTTGTATCGTATAGGGGTTCTACTTGCTTGAATAATTTTTTTATTATTATTAATTTTCTATTTGATTGAATGTGTTTTTCTCCTTCCCCCTTGATACTCCTCCCCCACCCCCATCCTTTCCAATGCTTTTCTGTTATCATCGTTATGTTGTTGTCTCATGGTGATGGGGATTATTTGTTATATTGTTGTCTCATGGTGATGGATGATTGTTGTTATTATTGTATCTCTATTGTAATAATCATTATTATTGTATTATTTGACTTATCTTGCTTGTTTGATAGTTATCGTGTGAATATATTAATTTTAAAAGCGCTATTTGAAGAGTATGAGCGCATAAAAAGCACACGTTTGCTGGGTGGAGAAGGAGAGGAGGGAGGTCATTGAAGGCAATATTGTCAGTAATGACGCAACGTATGCCTACTATTTTCTAACGTTTTGTTCCTGTACCTTTTTATTATCTTAAGTATAAACGTGTAAGAATGGATGAAACAGTAGGTGAAGTAATTTGTTTGTCCTGACGTTTTATGATTTTCTTTTTTTTAATTCTTAAAACATTCTTTATTTAAATGTGTGTGTGGACGTGAGCGCGCACGCGCGCAGGTGTGTTTAAGTATGTGTGTGCGTGTATATGTATATGTGGTAATTTGTATTTTTAATGTATTAGCTTAACGATTTCCTTTTTACTGGGTTTAATGTAATGGTAAAATGATGCAATACTGTATATCTTAGTAAATCCATAAAAATTATGTTTTCTTAGATAGGATGGCTTGATGAAAAAAAACAATGCATTGCTTATTCAATGTACCATCTTGAAAAAAGAAAATTTGACTTGAACTTGATATAAAAAAATTAATAAGTAACTAATGAAAACAAGAAATAAACACCGAAATAGATCTGTACTGATAAGCAGGGTGAAATAAACACGGCACAACTTTCAAACAACAGACGACAGCCATCTCTGTGCCCCATGAAGTCAGTCACTATGGATTCCTGACTGAAAACTCATGGACTTCAATCTTCTCAGAAGTAAAGGTGAGACTTATCTGTAAATTATAAGGCTTGCTTTTGGGTGCAAAAAAAGCTACTTTAGAGTAAAATAACTTGCTACTGTGCTGTGGTTAAAAAGGTTACCTTATGGGTAAAACATGATCAAGACACTTCTTCTTTATTGGTAAAACGCTTTCCCTATGGGTAAAACAAGCTTTCTTTATGGGTAAAAAGGCTACCTGTGGGTAAAGCCAGCTTTTTTAATGGATAAAAAGGTTATTATGTGGGTAAGGTAACCTAGATGTATGGATAACAAAGGCTGTTTAAAGGATAAAAGAAGCTTTGTTTATCGGTAAAAAAACCTATCTGTGGGTCAGGAAAAGTTTGCATTATGTTAAATAGGTTATAATCTGTGGGTAAACAAGCTTGCTTTATGGATGAAAAATCTACTTTAAGGGTAAAACAAGCTATATTTATAGGTTAAAAAGGGTGCTTTAGGGGTAAAGCAAACTTGCTTTACAGGTACAAAACCACTCTGTGGGTAAAACAAGCTTTCTTTATGGTAAAAAGATTACCCTGTGGTAAAACAAGCTTTCTTTATGGATAACAAGTGTACTTTATAACTAAGACACACTCTCTTGATGGAAAACAAGGGTATTTTAGAAGTACAACAAGCTTTCTTCATGAATAAAACAGTTACTGTGTTGGTAAAACAAGCTTTCTTTATAGATGAAAGGTTACTGTGTTGGTAAAACAAGCTTTCTTTATAGATGAAAGGTTACTGTGTTGGTAAAACAAGCTTTCTTTATAGATAAAGGTTACTCCAGTTGTAAAACAAGCTTTCCTTTATAGATGAAAAGGTTACCTGTGTTGGTAAAACAAGCTTTCTTTATAGATGAAAGGTTATTCTGTTGGTAAAACAAGCTTTCTTTATAGATGAAAGGTTACTGTGTTGGTAAAACAAGCTTTCTTTATAGATGAAAGGTTACTCTGTTGGTAAAACAAGCTTTCTTTATAGATGAAAGGTTACTGTGTTGGTAAAACAAGCTTTCTTTATAGATGAAAGGTTACTGTGTTGGTAAAACAAGCTTTCTTTATAGATGAAAGGTTACTGTGTTGGTAAAACAAGCTTTCTTTATAGATGAAAGGTTACTGTGTTGGTAAAACAAGCTTTCTTTATAGATGAAAGGTTACTCTGTTGGTAAAACAAGCTTTCTTTATAGATGAAAGGTTACCTTAGAAGTAAAACAAGTTTTCTTCACGAATAGAAAGGTTACTCTGTTGGTAAAGCAAGCTTTCTTCAGGAATAGAAAGGTTACTCTGTTGGTAAAGCAAGCTTTCTTCAGGAATAGAAAAGTTACTCTGTTGGTAAAGCAAGCTTCCTTCAGGAATAGAAAGGTTACTCTGTTGGTAAAGCAAGCTTTTTTCAGGAATAGAAAGGTTACTCTGTCGGTAAAACAAGCTTTCTTCAGGAATAGAAAGGTTATTCTGTTGCTAATACAATCTTTCTTCAGGAATGGAAAGGTTATCCTGTTGGTAAATCAAGCTTTCTTCACGAATAGAAAGGTTACTCTGTTGGTAAAACAAGCTTTTTCACAAATAGAAAGGTTAGTCTGTTGGTAAAACAAGCTTTCTTCTGAAAGAAAGTTATGTGTTGTAAAGCAAGCTTTCTGCCATGAATTAAGAAAACCTATGTGCTAAAACCAAACTCAATTTTCTAGACGAAGATGATCTGGCTGGATTCGAACCATAGTTGCGTTAATTAGTGGGCTTTCTTGGAAGACTAAGGTCACACTATCGACTGTCATCCACTTTACACGGGGGTGAGGGGGGGGGGGTGTGTAATTTAACACTTGTTGCACAAATTATCTAACCGAAACATTAGATGTATATGCCTCTCAGCCTTGGCTAACTCTTCTGCATTTCATGATAGGAAGTGTAGAATACGGCCATGACAACGTTGTGCACCCCAGTCAAAATCAAATGTCATGCAACAGAAGAATAGTGTAGTCACAGTCTGGGTGTAACAAAGAAGAATTGCAAAGAAGAAGAATTGCGAAGAAGAATTGCGAAGAGGAAGAAGAATTGCGAAGAAAAGAAGAAGAAGAAGAAGAAGAAGAAGAAGAAGACAGAAGAAGAAGAATAAGCAGAAGAAGAAAAGAAGAAGAATAAGAACAACAACAACAACAACAACAACAACAACAACAACAACAACAACAACAACAAGAAGTGAGGTGAGTTGGTGTCAGATAATTTAGAGCCTGGAGATTGATGGGAGGCTGTTTTGAAGGGGGGTGATGGTTCTCACAGCTCTAGTGTGAATTTCTCTGACAGTCTGAGTCTGTGACTCAGTGAGTGCTGTCAACACCAAGAGAGTTAGTCAGTGTTCTTCTGTGCATGTCAGATCATTACAGACAACACTGAACCGAAGTGATCATTACAAACAACACTGAACTGAAGTGATCATTACATACAACACTGAACACCACTGAGTTGATCATTACAGACAACACTGAACACCACTGAAGTGATCATTACAGACAACACTGAACATCACTGAAGTGATCATTACAGACAACACTGAACACCACTGAAGTGATCATTACAGACAACACTGAACATCACTGAAGTGATCATTACAGACAACACTGAACTGAAGTGATCATTACAGACAACACTGAACTGAAGTGATCGTTAAAACCAACACTGAACACCACTGAAGTGATCATTACAGACAACACTGAACACCACTGAAGTTATCATTACAGACAACACTGAACACCACTGAAGTGATCATTTAAGACAACAATGAACACCACTTAAGTGATCATTACAGACAACACTGAACACCACTGAAGTGATCATTACAGACAACACTGAACTGAAGTGATCATTACAGACAACACTGAAAACAACTAAAGTTATCATTACAGACAACACTGAACACCACTGAAGTGATCATTTAAGACAACAATGAACACCACTTAAGCGATCATTACAGACAACACTGAACACCACTGAAGTGATCATTACAGACAACACCGAACTGAAGTGATCATTACAGACAACACTGAAAACCACTGAAGTTATCATTACAGACAACACCGAACACCACTTAAGTGATCATTTAAGACAATGAACACCACTTAAGTGATCATTACAGACAACACTGAACACCACTGAAGTAATCATTACAGACAACACTGAACTGAAGTGAATCCATTACAGTCCCAAAACCCCACAACCAGAACACCACTTGAAGTGATCATTACAGACCAACGTGAACAACCACTGAAGTATCATTACAGACAACACTGAACTGAAGTGATCATACAGACAACACTGAACACCACTGAAGTGAACCTTACAGACAACACAGAACTACGTGATCATTACAGACAACACGGATACACATTGGAGTGATCATTACAGACAACAATGAAAACCACTGAGCGATTATTAGCAGACAACACTGAACCCCCGAAGCGATTTTATTGCAACAACACTGAACCCCTACTGAAGCGACTATTGCAGACAGCACTGAACGAAGCATTATTGCCCGGACGAGCACCAAACACCACAGAAGTAATCTTACAACACAACACGAACTGAAGCGATTATTGCAGACAGCACTGAACTGAAGCGATTATTGCAGACAGCACTGAACACCACAGAAGTAATCATTACACACAACACTGAACTGAAGCGATTATTGCAGACAGCACTGAACTGAAGCGATCATTACAGACAGCACTGAACATCACTGAAGCGATCATTACAGACAACACTGAACACCACTGAAGCGATCATTACAGACAACACTGAACACCACTGAAGCGATCATTACAGACAACCCTGAACACCACTGAAGCGATTATTGCAGACAAAACTGAACACCACTGAAGCCACCCATCACGGTAGAAGCCTACTATTCTGGATGGTGGCCTCACGGCGGCCTGACACTGACAACTTCCCACAACCATCTTGTTCTGAGGATTGGACAGAACAAGGACGGGCATGGGTGTGGTGATGAAATGAAAATTCTCTGTCTGTCTGTCTGTCCTTTTCTCTCTATCTCTATCACTCTCTCCTCTCACGACCACAATACTACATCCATACATACAGATACAATGTGTATATATATATCTCTATATATATATATATAAATATATATATAATATATATTTACTATATATCTATATATCATATATCTATAAAATCTCTCTCTATATATATTATACTATATATAATAAATCTCCTCCTCCTAATATAAATATAAAATACATACATAACACACGCACACACACACACTTCACACAACAACAGAAAGCACACATCACACACACACACACACACACACGCGCGCACAGCGCGCGCGCACAACAACACTGACAGACAGACATAAAGAAACAGAGAAACATCACAAATGTGAAAGAATGAGAAAGATAGACAGACAGACAAAGCCAGCTCAGAAACAGACATACAGACAAGAGAAAAACAGACGAAGCTGGTACCCGTACTAACCTGTGGACAGGGGAAAAAATTTATTATCGCCTCCAAGCCTTCACAAAGACACTGTTCAGACATAGAGATCATAACCAAGGTTGATTCTGGTCGGTAGTAACCGCACGTTAAAAAGTTAGCAGCGAGGTGTCATAAGAACAGATTTAGGTTGGGAGGAGGGACCGAGACAATCTTCCTGTTTGATACTGTGGGCAGTAGTAATGTCGTTTGATGGAGGCACGGTGATCCAGAATACTCCAAACGATGCCACAGTTCTCCTATGGGAAGCAGGGACGACTGTGTATGAACCAGGAAACACCAGCAAAGTGTTTCTCTCCCCTTTCAAAGATCTTTCGGCAATTGGTGTGCCTGAAACAGACCAAGAGTGCCACAGAAAAGATTGATAAAAAAAAATCCCTGAGAATAGTTTTGAAGTAACTGAGTAATTTCAATGTACTGACTGTGCCTCCGCCGTCTTTCTGTATCTGTTTTATGAATCTGTCGGTACTCAGTCAGTTTGTCTGTCCTGTGTCTGCACTGTGTCTGTCCCTGTCTGTCAGTCTGTCTGTCTGTCACTCTCTGTCCTCTCTCACCCTTCGGATGACATTAAATCGAGGGCCCCGTGTGCGAACCGCACCGCAAACATACTTAGCCCACTACGTTTAAATGCTGTTCCGCTTTTCGTAAGAGTAGGTCATGGAGTGCCAGTGGAACAGATGAAGAAAGTAACGAAACTGCATACATATGGGGACTTGATGTAAAAAACATATAAATACTTCTCCCATTATCCTCAATATAAAAGAATAAAAGTAAAAAATAGACTCTCACTCTCTCTCATCCTCAATCTCTCTCTCTCTTTCCCCCCTCTCTCTCATATACACTCACTCCTCATCAATCGTCTCTCCTCTCTCCTCATCAGCTCCTCGGTCTCGTCTCTCTCTCTCTCTCCAACTCCTCTCTTTTAATGCATCTTGCCCTTTCTTCCTTTTTTTGAACTCCTCTCCCGTTTTTTTTCCTAAAAGTAAAGTGTCATTTGTCACTTGCTATTTCTCGTCAGTTGTTTGTGTTTGCCTATGATATGTGTGGTGTGTGTTGGTGTGTGTGAGTGGTGAGCAAGTTGTGTGTATGGGGGGGATGGGGTGGGGGGTGTGGTGTGTGAGGTGTGTGTGTGTGTGTGAGAAGAGTGTGTGTGGTGTGGAGTGCGTGTGGTGTGTATACCACTTTAAGTCAACGGCACATTTCACTGCTGGAAATTCAGGCAGGCTGCTCTCCCGGGAAGAGCGGTGGCTACAAGAGCCAGCGCCACCACCGTTCCTTTTTCTGTTTCCTGTCTGCAACTGTAGTTGGTTTTCCTATCAGAGTGCTTTTTTTCTACAGAAAGTTTGCCGGGGACAACTCTCTTGTTTTCGTGTGTTTTTTTTCCGTGCGCTAAAAAATTTGTGTAACACAAACGGAACCTATCGTTTTACACCGATTGATCCAAAAAACTAGAACCCTGAACACCACTCGTGAATCTAAATGGATGAAGGAAAGTTTCGGTCCAAACGATGCGGAACCACCGCACACTTCTGACCCGGAATTTTCGCAACTAGCAGGTGTGTTACCTGTAGACCACCGATCCGTGGTGTGCTGTGGTGTGTTGGTTTGTTGTTGTTGTGTGATGTGTGTGTGTGTGTGTGTGTGTGGTGTGATGTTTGTGTGTGTGTGTGTGTGTGTGTGTGTGTATGTGCATCTGTGATGATTTTCCGGAACATTGGTGTATTAATTCCTCAAATTTCCGTTTTACACGAAAAAAAAATTCAACCCTCATCCCCCCATTCCCTCCTCCGTACAAAAAAAAACACGAGAGATATAGAAAGAAAGTGAGCAAGGAAAGAGGAAAGGACTGAAGGAAGGAAGGAATGAAACCCCTTCCCCCCCCTGAGAAAGACAGTCACAGATGATTAATAAAGAATGGACAATAACAGAAAAAGTAGCACAGGAAAGACAGGGAAAGGAAAGCAAAAACTATAAATACAAACACAGAAAAATAAACCCACAGTGATCGACATTGAATACATGACAGACCAACTGGATAAACCAGCAAGACAGTCAACTGAGTAGAAACATATTCCACTGTCTTTACTTCTGATTGAACTCACACGACAGAGCACAGCACTGCGTTTGACGGAGCCCAAATGAGCATCAGCAGGGTTAAGACAGCCTCATCACTGGCACCATGGTCACTGCTCCCTGTACCCTCACCCACAATCACCATTTATGGCTACATGCCCTAGTACAGTCTTCAAAAACAACACACACAAAGTAACCTTTACACCCACGGCTTTGTCCTTTACCTACTCTGGTTTCCATATAATGTATCAGGAACTATGTTAAAAACTGGGGACGGGATAGCTCAGTGGTCAAAGCACTGGCTTTTCCCTAGCCAAGGTTAACAGCATCTAGCGTGGTTACCATTTGGAGGGGTGACCAAGTACGTGTGTTGGCTTCAGTACAGTCCCTAGTTCAACGCCAGCTGTACATGGCTAACCTGCCCTCTTAGGGTTCAGGAAGTAAAGCAGCGAGAGAAAGGAGATGGGCGCCGCCCTCCAATATTGCTAGGCCCCTAAGAAGTGCGGTCTCTGACGCCTCCGTTCCCTAATGACCTTACAGGTTAAAATGGAACACCTTTACCATTACCGGTTATGTTAAACACTGCGATGTAACAGAGCTTATAATAGCCATATCATCAGGCGCTGTCGCAAACTGGTTCCCTCAGTAGTCTGTCGATTTGATACTTCATCATCAATGCCTTGAGGAATGTGGACAAGAAGAAGGATGGAGGTTTGTTCAAAGTCACTGGTTTTCTCATGTTTTGACCACATGCTGTGACCGTGGTGTGCAGAATTGCCTGAAGATTACTCATCGTCCTTGTATTTTACGTCTGAGAAGACATGTACATATTTGATCAGAACATGAAATCTCTACATAATAAATCCATCCCTTTGTATTTTCCACTTTTTAAGGTGTGAGAAGGACATGTACATGTTTAGTCTGAACAAAAAATGCTGAACATAACTCCATCTTGTATCAATCATTTAATAAGAAGGACCATGTACATAATTTGATCGGAAACACGAAACATCGATCTTCATCAGCTTTTAAGTAAGAAGCACAACTACAATGTTTGATCTGAACAGGAATATCCTGCAGATACTCCATCTTTTTATCCATTTTTAAGTTGAGAAGGGCACAACATGTTTTGGTCCGAACTTGAACAGGTCTAAACCTAACTCCAGCCAAACAACGACTCGAACAAGAGCAGCAGTACAAGGTGTATTACCTGGTAGAAGGGCGTTTGACCCAGCCTTTGAAGAAGACAGCAGACCATGATGTATTATTGTTGCTTATGTGCCTATAAACACATTGCATGGTCCCTGAATTTATACAGATGTTACATAAATTTGAGCGTGTGCTTGTAAATATGACAGAGAGAAGACATAAGTAGTTGAGGGTTAGAATGACACTGCAGCACTCCAAAACTCAGATAGTCATAGACTGGAATAAAAACAAACACATGTAAACTCCTCTGTGTGTACCAAATTCTGTGTCTACACACCCTGTTGAATATCTGATTGTCCAAAGCACTATTACACTGAATCCCTATACTGGGCCCACCCAAGTCAACACTGTGTCTGCTGTCTGTATGTCCTCTATGAAAACAGGTACAATACAATTCCCTTGTGTGCTTTTGGATTTGGATACTTCCATCCATAATCCCTGTGCAATACTCCTTGTAAATACTGTCAATAGATGGGAATCTGCGCGTAAGGACACTCATATTGCCAGAACTTATGAATACCGGGTATGTTCACGCCCTAAAAAAGAAAATATGAAAATATTTCCTTAAAATGTTTTCAAGCAAAATCGTAATATATTTTACACGAATATATCTATGGTCGTTCCCACCTATAAATATCCATAGACAAATCAATATTTTGTAAGAATGTATGTAACACGATTAGCAGCAATAATATCACCTCATTTGATTATTGCTCGTTTCTCATTGTAATGCCTCAGAGGCCACCAGCCAGAACAGACCCTGCAACTCAAACGGGAAACAGTGTCTGTGCATACACCCTCCTCCCCTCTGCCTATAGAAACTTTGCATGGACATTCTTCATAGAAACACTCAAAGAAGACACTGCCTGGATATATCTAAAGGACACTTCAGAGGGATATTCTTATCAATACTGTGTGTAGACATGTCCTGTGATTGCTCTCTATACACACTGCTGACGGGCTGCTTTTGGACACTGCTTATCAACCATTACACTGACTGTCTGTGTGGGTTTTCTCTACAGCTTCCCTCTCTTAATGATCATTCTAGCACACTCCCAGACACGCAATTGTAGAATACTGATTAACAATGCTCCCCACAAAAACTGCCTATGCACATTCCCCTCTAATACAGCCACAAAAAGGCTGAAAGCTTTTTAAATATTTTTTTTTGTTCCCTAATCTTCGGCCACGTTCCTGCACTAATGCTGGGATGCTTTGGCTGTGTTCAGTGGTGCCTGTTTTGAGCTGACACAAGCAGGACACCACCTACTGTGCCTACTACTAATGACAGTATTATCTCAGTAGCGGAGCCAGACTGAGTGTATCACCCACCCGAAGTTGCGACCACTACAGCATCCCTCGACCGACGGTCCGCTGCAACCACAATTCCAAGGGCCGATCCTAACCAAATATGAAGGTCACCATGAGACACAAGAGCAACTGAGCCACCCAGTCAGTAAGCAATCATTGTTATTGCATGATGATGAATGAAAATGGATGACGTAATGATGAACAGTATTGAGTGCTAAGAGCATGGATTTGTTACTTTACAAGATTCCGCGCTATATAAATTACCCATACCTTATTATTATTATTGCTATGGAAGTGCATTTGCTTGATACTAATTGACAGTGGCTGTACTCTACGCTTAATATCATACTATATACCCCGGGGTCAACCGGAGGCCCGAGAGATACAGACACCTGCCAAAGTTTGTCAGTTTCTAATTTGAGCACACACTCAAAGTCGCATCTAAAGTAAATGGAAGGACCCCGACTGGGTGTGGTCCCATCTTCCCACTGAGCCACAGCACACTCAATAATCTGGGTAGGAGACGGAAGGAAGTCCGAAAAATCCCTCGACTCTTAGGGGGTTCGAACCAGCGACCTCAGTCCGTAACTCAAGGCACTAACCACTGCACCATGCGGCTTTAACGGCTTACTGATAAGGTGTTTGGACACAAATCATGATGCACTGATGGAAAACCCGTAGGTCACTAATGGAAAACACCAGTGACGTCTCTCTAAAAAATGAATACTTTTTGATAGACACAGTCCATATGCTCAACAACAGATATCCTCTCTAGATGTGTCCATAATTACTTCTTTAGAAGAAAAGTCCCCCCCACCCCCCATAAACCTTCGCAATTGCCCTCCATAATAATTATTCCAAGCGACTATAGCGCTAACAATAGCAGGTCACAAGATTTACATCAACTTAGAAGCAACTTAAGAAGATGACATAATATCAGAAACATTCTTTGATTTAAATGGCCACCAGATGGCATATACAATTTGGAAGGAAAATAGTTTGCAAAAACATAGCTCTCAACTTCAAAAGCATATCCCACGGGCAACCTCAATAATTTACTCAAAAAAATATAATAAAAAAATAATTCAATATATCGTTAAAGACTAATCTTCATAAAAGTAATAGGATCCGAAGGAGACCACCACCCCCGAGATATTAAAAAAAAGACTTTAGAATAAGACTATGTCTTAGTATAAACTGTTCATTTGAAAATCATATTACACATAGGACACTGTTGTGAACTGTAATTCTCTGTTACAATGTACGTTTCTCAAACATTAAAAGTAGATACACAAAACATAAATTCAGAGAAAAATCAACGATGCTCACCAAGTCAAAACAACCAAGTCACAGTCCAGAATCCCAACCTCCACCAACACACGTACACGAGAAGTGAGCAGCAATGAGGCCTTGCTGTGGCCAGAAACCCTATGTCAGCCCACAACTGCAGGCTACAACCCACCAAGTTTACTAACCAGGACATATAAACAACAATCTGCTTTCTCCTTACCCAGCCACAAGACACTCTATTTGTCTGTCATACAATAAAACTGTTGTTGAAATCACTCGCAATATAGCACTGTATAAGTTTCATGTTTATTAGTAGTAGTAGTAGTAGTAGTAGTAGTAGTAGTAGTAGTAGTAGTAGTAGTAGTAGTAGTAGTAGTAGTAGTAGTAGTAGTAGTAGTATTGATATTATTATTATTAAGATGATGATTGAGACCATGATGCAAATATTGAAGATGATAATCGTGATGATGACAATTATACAGTTCGAAGAAGATGATGACGATGTATACATGATGAAGAAGATGATGTTGATGATGATGACATAGATGATGACTATAATGCTGGCTATGTTGATATACTTGTTGCAGCTGCTGCTATAGATAATGAAAGTGCTGATGGCGATGATGATGTAGATACTGAGGATGCTGATAGCTGGAAGACATATGATTGTGCATCCTCGTGTTGCTTTCAGAAATAGCGAAATGGGAAAAACGTTTTCTGCTATGATGTCTATAGCACACGGGGCCTCGGTTTAAAGTCTCACACGGAGGACTTTGACATTCAGTTCGATTTTTTGTCAAACTGGAAAGAAAGGGCGAGGCTGGGAATCGAACCCAGAACCTCACGGTTTACTTGTTGGCAGGCAAACGTCTTAACCATCCCTTTGTCATTTCACCTTCCTTCTACCTACCCCCCCTGCCCCAAACAATGTTTTGTATAGTGGCCTAAGCAGAAGTACAATAAAACTTTTTCAGTGTCACTGTTCTCATCTCCTCTCATCTCTCTCTTCTCTCCTTCTTCCTCTCTCTCCTCTCATCTCTCTCAACTCTCAACACTCCTCTCCATCTCTCTCTCTCTCTCGCTCGGCTCTCGCTCATCAGCTCATCGCTCTCGCTCTCAAACGCTCCTCACGCTCTCTGGGCTTTCTCTCTCCCACTCAAACTTGAGTTTTTCAGTTTTCCATGTTTCTCTCTCTCTCTAATCTCTCTCTCCTCTCTCTCTCTTCTCTCTCCTATCGTCTCTCTCTCTTCTCGGTCTCTCTCTCTCTCTCTCTCTCGCTCGCTCTCTCTCTCTGTCTGAATGTTTTGTCCTCTGCAAGCAAGTATGAAGTCAAACCTTATCTAAAGCTTGATATGGACATACATTTGAGAAAAATTATGTCTAAGTTTAGACTTGGTGTATCAGACATATATTTTCATAAATTTAGATATATAGAACATGATGATGACCCCAGATTGCTATTCCCATTATGTAAGTTAACAGTGGAAGATGAAGTTCATTTTAGGCTGTGCTGTCCAGTTTAAGATGTTAGAATTACATTCCGGTAAAGTATAGTAGACAGCCTAATGTTTTTAGATTGTGTCTACTCATGGCATCTAGTCACCCTGAGATTGTGCGCAGCCTTGCTTTTTATTTGTGTAAAACCTTTAGAATAAGAGATATCTTGGTTTCTTAAGTAATATTTTTTTGTAACTGATTTTTATTGTAAAGGTTGTTGGTGCACAATAACATTTTGTGGGGTTTTTGTGCTTCCTTATTTTTCTCACTAACATACTAAGCAGTTCGGCAGCCCCCTTCATGTATGGGCCAATGACCTTTTTGTGAATAAATCTGTCGAGTTCGAGTTCGAGTTCAAGCTCGAGTTCTTTGTCTGTCTGTCTTTCTGTCTGTCTGTCTGTCTGTATGTCTTGTCTTTATAGTTGTCAAACATTTTTTTCCTTTCACTATATACCTTACATTAAGTTGTTTTTTTCTTTCACTTTTTGTTATACAGGAAATAATTATGAGTGTGACGCTAACCGGAAGGCATTCAACCAACATCAGGCCACTGTATGAGCTGAGCATCACCATTGCTATTGCCGTCGTATTCACCATCATCATCATCATCATCATCATCATCATCGTCGTCGTCGTCGTCGTCGTCATCATCGTCGTCGTCGTCGTCGTCATCATCATCGTCGTCGTCGTCGTCATTATCATCGTCGTCGTCGTCATCATCATCATCGTCGTCGTCGTCATCGTCATCATCACATTATCAACGTCATCATCACGCGTCATCATCAACATCAATCGTCGTCGTCGTCACCGTCGACGTTGTCGCATCATCAACATCATACTCATCATCATTATCGTGCATCATCATCATCGCGTCGTCATTATTATAGAGAGGAAGCATTCCAGAATAATGTGTGTTTTGTGTGTCTGTGTGGTTGGTTCGTGGTGTGTGTGTGCGCGTGGCGTGTCGTGCGTTGTGTGTGTCGTGTGTGTGTGTGTGTGTGTTGTGTGTGTGTGTGTGTGTGTGTGTGTGGAGTGTGTGTGTGTTGTTGTGTGTGTGAAACCTCAGTGAAATATCCCAAAACTACATAAGCACAGACAGTAAAGTACAAACACGTCAGTGAGACATTTTAGAGACATGTATGAAATAGAAAGATACAAACACACATACACAGAAAACACACACAGATAGCAAACAAAATATGGACGGAGCGACAGAGAGACAGAAAGACAAACACAGACATAACAGACAGACAGAAGACAGACAGAACAGGGACCGGACACACACACACACTGCACACTACACACACACACCACACACACACACACACACACACACACACACACACACACACAACACACACACACACACACACACACATCACACAAAACCACACAGCGGCGAATTCAAATGACAATTTTCAAAACTTTATTCATTTCCACCCTTACGGGAAGCATCATGACAGAAACTCGTATAACAATAAAGTCAGCAGTTACAGTCAACATGAACATGAACTGTGTTTTGTAAAAATCAAATATGCAAATCATTCACAAACTGTCAACAGATGCATGCATTCCTAAGTTCAAGCTTACCGCACTTCTAAGCTTTGGTAACTGGATGACAAACAATTTTACTTTAAAGTTGGTCATGGTCTCAAACATTAATTTCGAAAAAAGCAGACACTAAAGGGTTTTTTTTTTTAGACTTGACACAAGTAGGACTGGTATGTCCGCTGGAATTTTCAGAGGCCATGGTCTGGCAATACTAACCTGGCAGTACCCCACCCCTCCCCACAGTGCAGATTGGCTTGACTGTTAATTTACTGCATCATCCACACCGCTAAGATTCATCGCTGTGCTCCTCTTGTGCACAAGATGGATCCTGGCTTGTGAATGTGGCGGCAAAAGGCTCACACCACACCCCACGTCCCCAGTCTCAGCTGAAGGGAACATTACTGACTGATGGAATCAGTCAAACCAGTTCCTGATTTCCAGCGGAAATCTTCCCAAGAGAGAGAGAGAGAGAGAGAGTGAGGAGAGAGAGAGAGAGAGGGGAGAGAGAAGAGAGAGAGAGAGAGAGAGAGAGAGAGAGAGAGAGAGAGAGAGAGAGAGAGATGAGAGAGAGAGAGAGAGAGAGAGAAGAGAGATAGAGAGAGAAAGAGAGCTGTACAGAAATACAAACTACAAGGTCACGACAGTCAGGTCCACAAGTGCCCCACTATGCAAACACCCAGGAGGCTTCTATTGATGTGTCTAAACAATCCTGCAAATTTGAGAACCAACCAGCAGTGCGTGTTTATGCATCCTGTTTTTCATGTCACAGATTACTCTTTTTTCAAATCTAACATTGAAATTTACGGAAGTTTTCTATCAAACTAACGTTTGCAGATACCGATTCGTTTCTTTTTCTATGTTATTTTAGATTAGGCTATAACTGTTGTTTCACGTTCTGTGTTACTTTAATAATACGAACTAACCTAGTACATGTCTCTATCTTACATCACTTTCATCTTACTTTTGATGAATATCCAGGAAAGTAACGCATAGATTCTGTTCCCACAGAAGTTAGGAATGCGGAAGCAGAAGAGGAGGAGTTGTGATTAGGAGCTGTCAGAACACCAGCTGAATGAAGTCTGTGTGTGGGCCTCTGCTGAAACGCTATAGCTGCCTCACCACCCTGCAACACAACACACTGAATGAGTGCCTGCCTAAGCACCACCATTGCACACATATCACATTGTAATAGACTGACCTATCAGCCATTGATAGCACACATTCAAAGCACTGCATGTATGCTACTCATACACCTCTGACAACTAAACACTGATATAGGCACCTGCATTTATAGCACTGCATATCACGCCATTTCATAGCACACCATTATACACACACATTTATAGCACGCTTATACACAGCCATTACACTGGCACACAAAGCACTGAATAGTGCACCTGCCTTATACACCGCACATAACAACTGACAATTAGTAGCCTGCCATCTATACACTGACCTTAAGCACACGCATTAATGAGCGCGCACCATTTAGCACTGGCACTTTAAACACACTGAATTATAGCCTGAGCCATTAAAGCAAAACCATTATAGCACCGCCATCTATAGCATATACCATTTATAGCACCGATAATAGCACCCATTACCATCACCCATCTGATAGCACCGACCATTCATGCACAAAGCACTGGTCCATTCATCATACGAAACACCGGCATTAAAGCACCGGCCATTTATAGCACCGCCATCTTTATAGCACCTGGCCCTTTTTAAAAGACAAGATTATTTGTAGCACTGATCCAATTTGCAAGACAAAGAAAGCCTTATAGCACCAGCCATTAAACACCGGATCCAATTGATACAACGCACATTAAATCCTCTGTTCAGATTTATAGCACCGCCATTCATTTTATAGCACCGGCCATTATACACGGCCATTTAAAGCACGGCCATTTAAGCACTGGCCATTTATAAACACGGCCATTTATACACGGGCCATTTATAAACCGGGCCATCTTACACGGCCATTGGATTATTACAACGGGCATTATAAGACGGCTTCATTCGACATTAGAACCGGCCATTATAGACCGCCATTATAAATGGCTTAAACCGGCATTTAGCCAAAAACTGGCCATTTATAAAACAAAAGACTCTTTCCATAACAGCACGCCATTATAGACACGGGCCATTTATAACATCGGGCCATTTATAAACACGCCATTTATAAACGGGCCATTTATAACATGGCCATTTATAAACACCGGCCATTGATAACACCGGCCATTTATAAACACCGGCCATTTATAACACGGGCCATTTACAAACACCGCCATTGATAACACAGGCCATTTATAACACGGGCCATTTATAAGACCGGCCATTTATATCACGGGCCATTTATAACACGGCCATTTATAACACCGCCATTTATAACATAACGGCCATTTATATCACGGGCCCATTTATAGAGCAACCGGCCATTATAATCACGGCCATTTATAACACGGGCCATTTATAACACGGGCCATTTATAACACCGCCCATTTATAACACGGGCCATTTATAACACCGCCCATTTATAACACGGGCCATTTATAACATGAGCCATTTATAACACCACCCTATTTATAAGACGGGCCATTAATAAGACGGGCCTTTTATAACACCGGCTATTTATAACACCAGCCATTTATAACACCGGCTATTTATAACACCGACCATTTATAACACCGGCCATTTATAAAACTGGCTATTTATATTTCCGGCTACTCGCCCGAAAGTTCCTCAGAAAAGACTGAAAACCGATGTCCCGTTTCCGAACAAAAGGAGAACATCTTGTGATTACACTGAAAACTATTCCGCCATTTAGGAGAGTAGTCCATAGTGTGCCGTAGGAACGATTGACAAAACTGCATGCATACGGAAATCTGAAGAATCTAAAACACACTCACACACATACATCTGTGTTTAGATAGGAAGGAAAAGTGAGGTAACAGATTAGAGGGGTGTGGGGGAGGGAAGAGGGGGGGGGAAGAAAAGGCAGGTAATACTAGTGTAGGGAGGACAACAACAACAACGGTATCGAAGAACAAATTGTCAGAAATAACAGGCCTACCTGTTCTTCGGCGTCGATTCCGAAAGCGACAGATGAAAGCCCCGATCACCGTGATGACAGAGCTGATGGAGAGAAGTGCTGACAACACCATGGCTGCTGTGGCACTTGTGCTCTTTGACCGTGCGCTGCTTGTGACGTCTGGTGGTTCAGAACTGATGACGTCTGCCGGTTCTGTGCTTGTGACGTCTGCCGGTTCTGTGCTTGTGACGTCTGCCGGTTCTGTGCTTGTGACGTCTGCCGGTTCTGTGCTTGTGACGTCTGCCGGTTCTGTGCTTGTGACGTCTGCCGGTTCTGTGCTTGTGACGTCTGACGGTTCTGTGCTTGTGACGTCTGTCGGTTCTGTGCTTGTGACGTCTGACGGTTCTGTGCTTGTGTAACAGAGGTAGAAGGTGTAGGCAATTAGGTAGGTAAGTAGTGGTAAGTAGGTAGGTAGTAGGTAAAGGTAGATGGCAGGCAGCAGGTAGGAAGTAGGTGCGGTAGGTACGTAGGTAGGTAAAGGTGCATGGTAGGTACGTAGGCAGGTAGGTTGGTAAGTAGGAAGGTAGGTAGGTAAGTAGTAGGTAGCAGTACAAGGATCATAAGGGTATAAAGGTCAGGTAGGTGGTAGGAGGCAGTAGGTAGGTAGTAGGTAGGTAGGCAGGAGGTAGGTAGGTAGGAGAGGCAGGTAGTAGGATAGGTGGTATATGGTGACCAGCAGAGGCTAGGTAGATAGCGGGTAGGTAAGGTAGGCGGGTAAGTGTTATGGTAAGGTAGTAGGGAAATAGGTAAAGGAAAAGGAGTCCCAAAACCTAAAAAGGTCGAGGGGGCGAGGCGTCAGAGACCTCACTTCGCAGGGCCAGCATTTGAGGGCGGTGATCCCTCTCCCTGGCTGCTTTCCCTTTCCCTCTGACCCTTAAGAGGGCAGGTACCCCATTTACAGCTGGGTGAACTGGGGGAACTTTTCTGAACCCAAAGGCGCGCAAACGGTCACCATCCAACTGGTAACCAGCTCGACGCTGCTTAATTTGGGCGGGGGGAAAGCGATTTCTCCGCCACTAGCTCCCCCGTCCCCACAGTAATAGGCAGGAGGAAAAAGGGAGGCAGGGGTTTTGTATTTGGGAAAGGAGGTAGGTAGGTAAGTAGGTAGGTAGGGAGGCACATAGACATAAGTGAGTAGGCAGGCAGGCGGCAGGTGGGAAGGCAGAATGGGTAGTAAGGAGGTAGCATAGGAGGTGGTAACGGGCAGGTAGGTAGGTGGGCTGATATTAGGTAGGAATTTAGGTACAGGTGGTGACAGGCGGTAGGTAGGTAGGCGGGGGTAGGTAGATAGGTAGGATGGTGGGTGGGTGGGTAGGCAGGTGGGTAGTTAGACGGTAGGTAGGTTGGTAAGTTGGTATAGGCAGAAAAAAAAATTGATATCTGTATGCAAAACGCAATGTGAGTGCATGGCGTTATTTTGTTGTGTGTGTGTGTGTTTAAAAGACAACACTGAAACCGCTGAAGTTATCTTTACACAAAACACTGAACCCCACTGAAGTGATCACCCCCGACAACACAAAACTGAAGTGATAAATGCGAAAAACATGAACACCCTAAAGTGCCCAAACCCGACAACACTGAAGTGTTCATTACAGACAACGCTGAAGTGACCATTACAAACAACACTGAACACCACTGAAATGATCATTACAGACAACACTGAACACTACTGCAGTGATCAGCTCAGACAACACCGAAGTGATCATTACAAGCAACACTGAACACAACTAAAGTGATCATTACAGACAACACTGAACACCACTGAAGTGATCATTACAGACAACACTGGCCACCCCTGAAGTGATCATTACAGTCAACACTGGACACCACTGAAGTGATCGTTACAGACAACACTGAACACTACTGCAGTGATCATCTCAGACAACACTGAAGTGATCATTACAGACAACACTGAACACCACTAAAGTGATCATTACAGACAACACTGAACACCACTGAAGCGATTATTACAGACAACACTGAACACCACTTAAGCGATTATTACAGACAGCACTGAACTGAAGTGATCATTACAAACAACACTGAGCACCACTAAAGTGATCATTACAGACAACACTGAACACCATTGAAGCGACCATTACAGACAACAAAGAACACCACTGAAGTGATCATGACGACAACAAAAAAGCGATATGCAGACAACACTGAAGCGTTATTGCAGACAACACTGAACCCACTGAACGATCATTGCGACAACACTGAACACCACTGGGATCATTGCAGACAACATGAACCCCATGAAGCGATCATTGAACAACCGAAGCGATTATTGAGACAACATTTAAGCGAAAATTCAGAAAAACAAAACACCACTAAATTGATTTTGCAGACAAAAAAACACCTGAAGTGATTATGCAGAAAACCTGAACACCACGAAGGATTATTACAGACAACACTGAACACCACTAAAGTGATTATTGAGACAACACTGAACACCACTGAAGTGATATTAAAGGACAGCATGAACACCACTGAAGCGACTTTGCAGACAACACTGAACACCACTGAACCACCCAGCGCGGTGAGGCCTCGTCTGGATGGTGGCCTCACGGGGGGCCTGACACTGAAAACTTCCCAAAAAAACCATTGTGAGGAGGGGACAAACAAGCACGGGCAGGGGGTTTGGAGAAATGAAAATTTTCCTCTTCGTTTTTTACTCTCTCTCTCTTCCCCCCCCGCTACCCTCCCCCCCCCCCCCCATCCCCCCCCCCCTTCCTTCCTCCCCCTTTCTCTCCTTTTTTTCCTCTCCTCTCCTCTCTCTCTTTTCTCCCTCTCTCTCTCTCTCTCTCTCTCTTCGCTCTCTCTCTCACGCACCATACATAAAAATGCTACATACAACTAATGCATACTACAACATATATATATAATAATTATAAAAAATATATCATACATATATAATAAGAAAAATATAAAAAATTTATAAATATATAAAAATATACATACATCCCCACACATATACATACATACTCATACATACAACATACGTACGCACGCCTCACCAAACACACCACACACCAAACACACACACACACACACCACACAAAACCCCAAACCACACAACACAAACACCACCCAAACACACACAAACACAACGCACAAACACTGACCACACAGAGAAAGAAACAGAGAAACATCCCACAAATGGGAAAAAAAGGATAAAAGATAGACAACAGAGAAGACAGCATCAAAACCAACATACAGAAAAGGGAAAAAAAACAGACGAAGCTGGTACCCACTACCTGGCATGAATCATTTATCCCAATCATGTCACGAAGGTTTCCTTCGCATAGGATCATCCCAATTTTTGACCGGGTCGTGGGAAACCGCACTTAAAACGTCAGCACAGGGTCATAAGAACATTTTGGGGGGAGGAGGGGACCGAGAACAGTTTTTCCTGTTGACGTGGGCAGAGAGGGCTTTGATGGACCGGAAAATTCCAGACCCAACGTGCACATTTCTCCTTTGGGAAGCAGGGGAAGACTGTGTGGGGGAAAAGGGAAACCCCACAAAGTGTTTCTCCCATTTAAAAAGACCTTTTGGAATGGTGTCCCAAAAAAAGCCCAAGAATGCCACAGAAAAGATTGAAAAAAAAAAAATCCCTGAGAATATTTTGAAGTTCTGAGGTATATTTCATGTACTGCTGTGCCTTCGCCGTCTTTCTGTATCTGTTTAGAATTTGGGTACTTCTTTTGTCTGTCTCTGTGTCTTCTGTGTCGCTGTCTGTCTCTCTTTTTATATCTCTTCCTCTGTCTCTCTCTCCTTCGGATAATTTAAACGAGGCCGTGTGCGAACGCACGCAAAACATCTTGCGCACACTTTTTAAATGCTGTACCCTTTTGCGTAAAGTAGCCAGGGTGTGCCGGGGGAACAGATGAAAAAAGTTACGAAACTGCATACATGGGGACTGGATGTAAAAAAGCACAAAAATATTATCCATTATCCTCAATAAAAAGAATAAAAGTAAAAAATAACCTCTCTCTAATCCTCTCTCTCTCTCTCCCCTCTCTTCTCTCTCTCTCTCCCCTCTTTTCTCTCTCCCCTTTTCCTTCTCTCTCTCTTCTCCCACTCCTCTCTTTAGCATCTTGCTCTTTCTTCCTTTTTTTAAAAATCCTCTCCCCGGTTTTCTAAAATTAAAGTTTCATCTGTAAAATTGCGTTTTTACGTCGTTGTTTTTTTTCCCTATGGCATTCATTTAAAGTAAATCAAGTAAAAGGAAGTAAAAAATTTTTTTTCCAATGGTACATTGAATAATACAATTTAAATAAAAAATGTATGGTTTTATATAGCGTGAATCTGTAAAGCAACAAATCAAAGCGCTCAGATTTAATTGGGGCTGCCTCCCCCGGGGGAGAGCGGGAGAACGCGTCCCACTTAGCGTTTTGCGCCACCCTTTCACCTTTTTTTTTTTTTTTTTTTTTCGCACTGTATTTTTTTCCCTATAAGAGGGCTTTTTTCTAAGAATTTTGCCAGGCAACTCTCTTATTGCCGGGGTTTTTTTTTTTACGTGCGCAAAAAATTTCCTGTAACACAAGGACCTCGGTTTATCGTCTCATCCAAAGACTGCCCCAGCCCACCACTCATGTCAAATGGATGGGGGAAAAATTTCCGGCCAAACGGGGTATGAACCGCCGACACTTCAGCCCGTCTTTTCGTTTTCTAGACAGGCCGTTACCTCTAGACCCCCGATCCTCACAAGCATTTGCTTTTTTTCATCAAGCATCATCTAAGAACAAATTTCGTAATGATTAACAAACACACATTATTACATCATTAACCTTAAAAAAACCAGAAAAAAAAAAAAGGGGAAAAAAAATCATAAGAAATACATTAAAAACAATTTCCCCATATACAAACACGCACACACATACTCATCACACCTGAGGCGTGCGCGCCACGCCCAACACACATTTAAAAAAAATTGGGGGTTTGTGTGGTGTGTGTTGTGTGTGTGTTGTGGTTGTGTGTGTGTGTGTGTGTGGGGTGTGTGTGTGTGTGTGAGCAAGTGTGTGTGGGGGGGGTGTGAGTGTGTGGTGTGTGTGGGGGAATAGTTTTGGGGGGGGTGGGGTGTGATGTGTGTGTGTATACCACTTTAAGTCACGCAATTTTCTGCTAAATTCAGGCAGGTGCTCCCCCGGGGAAGACGGTGGCTAAAAAGGCACGCCACCCGTTTTTTTTTTCTTTTTCCCGTCTGCAACTGTAGTTGTTTCCCTATAGGGGTTTTTTCTACAAATTTTCCGGGGACAACTCTCTTGTTTTCGTGTTTTTTTCCGTGCCTAAAAAAAATTGTGAAACACAGGGGGACCCCCCCTTTACCGATGGTCCAAAATACTAAACCCGAACACCACCGTATCTAATGAGGGAAAAAAGTTTGGGGTCCAAACGGGCGTAAACCCACGCACACTTCCGCCCGGGGTTTCTTTCGCTTCCAGGCAGTGTGTCCCTGTAACCACCGACCGGGTGGGTGTGTGTGGTGTGTGTGTGTGGGTGTGTGTGTGTGTGTGTGCTTTTGTGTGTTTTTCCCGGGAAAAGGGTATTTTTTCTCACATTTCGTTTACACAAAAAAAAATTAACCCCCGCCCCATTCCCTCCTCATTAAAAAAAAACGAGGTAAAAAGAAAGGAAAAAGAAAAAAGGGGAAAGGACTGAAGGAAGAAAGGAATGGAAACTCTGGGGGAAAGACAGCACAGATGTTTAGATAAAGAATGGAAAAATCAGGAAAAGTACAAGGAAAGACGGGGAAAGAAAAAAACTAGAAATAAAAAACACACAGAAAAATAAACCCACTAAACAACTTTGAAAAATGACAAAAAAAACTCAATGAAACAGGCAAAAAAAACTGTGTAGAAAATATTCCACTGTCTGTTTCTGTTTTGACTCACCCCCTAAACGGGCACTGCTGTTGACGGGACCCAGAATGACTCAGCGGTAGACAGCCTTCATCACTGTCATATGGTCACTGCTCCTGCCCCTTTCACCACACAATCCCCATTTAGGCTACATCCCCAGTACTTTTCAAAAAAAAAACCAAAAAACCCTTTTACCCAGGGTTTTTTCCCTTTTACCCCCTTTTTTCCTATAATTTTATCGGGAACTTTTTTTTAAAAACGGGGGACGGGATAGCCAGGGGTCAACACTGGCTTTCCCTCCCAAAGGTTAAAACGCATCGAGGTAGAAACCCAGTTGGAGGGGTGACCATGTACGTTGGTTTCATACAGTCCCCTAGTTCACCCACTTGCATGGCTACCTGCCCCTTAATGGTCATAAAGGGAAAGCACGAGAGAAAGGAAGGGGCGCCGCCCCAAAATGCGGGGCCCCTAAGAACCGGTCTCGACACTTGTTCCCTTACCCCTTTACGGGTTAGAAACACCTTTCCTTACCGTTTATTTTAAAACACTGCAGATGTACAACTTGTTTCCCATACCTTCGGCTCTGTCAAAAACGGGTTCACTCTGTTATCTGTCGATTTGATTTTCATATCATCCCTTTGAGGATGGGACATGAAGAAGGATACTTTGTTCAAAGTCAGGGTTTTTCCCAAATTTTAAACCCTGCTGTGACCGGGTGGTGCAAAATCCTGAAAAATAGCCCATCTTTTGTTTTTTTAAGGTTGAAAAGGGACATGTACATATTTGATCGAACATGAATCCCTAAAGACACTCCATTTTTTTGTTTTTTCCTTTTTTCAGTTGTGAAAGGACAGTACTTTTTTTTGAACGCAAAAACTTAACATCCCATTTTTTCAATTATTATTGAAGGACTTTAATATTTATCAGACACGAAACTCGTCTTCTTCACTTTTGAGTTGTGAAAGGGGCATCTTATTTTGGGGTAAAAAAAGTTATTCCTAAAGCCCCACCCCATCATTTTTTCCATTTTAATTGTAAAAACACAACAAATGTTTGATTGAACGGGAAATTTCCCTGAAGATGACTCCATCTTTTTACCCAATTTTTAAGTTTGAGAAGGGCAAAAAATGTTTGGTCAGAACTCAACAGTTCAAACCCCTACCCCCCAAAAGCAACACGGCAGCAGTACCAGGGTTTTACCTGGAGAGGGCTTTTACCCGCCTTTGAAAGACAGCAAAAAAGTGAGAAATATTGTTGCTTATGTGCCTGAAAAAAGATTGATGGTCTGTATTTGTACGATGTTCTAAATTAGCGTTGCTTGTTAAAATAGACAGAAAAGACTAAGTAGTGGAGGGGTTTAGAAGAGCACTCAGACTCCAAAACTCAGATAGCTAGACTAATAAAAAACACGTGAAACCCCTTGTGTGAACAATCTGTTCAACACTCCTTAAATAACTGCTGTAAAAACCCACCGAAACACTCCCTAGAGGGGCCACCCAGTCAACATTGTCTGCTGTCGTATTGCTCTGATAAAAAAATTTGAACATATACACATTCAATTGTGCGTTGTTTTGGATCAAAACATCAATAATCCCTGTGCACACTTCCTTTGTAATGCAATCAAAGATGGAATCTGCAAAAGGAAACTTTTTGGCAGAAACTAAATCCCGGGCTACATTAAATTTTACTTCTACTTTAAAAAAAATTTGAACATAAAACCCTCCCTTTTTTTAAAGCAAATTGACATTTCTTAAAGTACACACGTTCCATGTAAAAATCCATCCCAAGTTAAGAGTTGGAGCAAGTATTGCAGAATAATCCCCTCATTTGATTTTGGGTTTTCATTGTAATCCTGGGAGGCCACCAGTCAAAACAGCCCCTGCACTCAAACTGGAAAGCAGTCTGTGCAACACCCCCCCTCCCCCCTGCCTATAGAAACTTTTCATGGACACCTTCATGAAAAAACTAAAGAAACACTGCCTGGGTACATCTGAAGGGCCTTCTGAAGATTTCTTTTTTTTTTAAAAAAAATTTTTTTAAATTTTCGTTTTTCATTTCAAAAATTCAAACAAAAAATTTTCTAAAAAAAAAGAAATAAACAAACTGAAACAGGTCAAAAACAATTCTTCTTCATAAACAATATACCCAAATTTTTTTTAATTTTCTTAATCAAACCAAACACACACACAAAACACGCCCGTACGCACCAGTGTACACACACACACACACACACCCACACACACACACGTTTTTTTCATGCCACTGAGAAAAATAAAATTTGTACCCTCGTCAATTCTGTAAACCTATACAAAAGCACCCTTTCTTCATAGGAAATCACAATGTGCCATGTCAGGTAATTTCCCCCTATATACAGCATGGCCTTGGGGTAAAACAAGCATGCACAATCCCTCTTTTCTGTTATACATGGGTTTCTATTCGCAAAAACATAGGGTTTGCACCCGTCTCAGTTTATAAATTAATTGTTCTTTAAGCAATGGTCTATAGTGACTCCATTCAATAGTGAACTTCTAGGTTGTTTTCAATTGTTGGGTTTTATTTTTTCGATTTGGTACCTGTATTTAAACTTTTTTAAAAAAAAAAATTCCATACTGGTAAATGATTTTCAATTTTCATCTGTAAATATACCATTTGGCAAGAAGGATAATGAAAACAAAAAAGCACATTTTCAAGCAACACCCCCCAAAAAGTAAAATCTTTCGTGAAATTTTACATTCGATGCGTATTTACAAGGGTTCATTGATACTTTTTTTTTTGAATTTGTCCATAAATCTTTCTTGGTTTCAGTCCCCAAAAAGAAATTTTATTGAAAATTTTGTGATATTGCACAAGGGGAAAAATTTTTGTTTCGTTACAACCCATTGCGCACGAACAACATTTTGTCCACAATTTTTGTGGACAATTTTTTTTGAACATTTTAATTTTATGTCTTAATCTTGTGATTTTTTAAAAAAAACCCTTTTTTAGTTGATTTTCCTTTTTAAATTTTTTTGTCCATTTTTTTCAGCATTTGGTTCTGTCTTGTTTGACTCAAATTTTCATGTAAGTTTTTAGCCCCGGGGTACCTACATTTCTGTATGCTTGCGTTGTGTTGTACAAACAATTTTAAAAATTTTCACCATTTTGACTTTTGCTTTTTTTGCAAAGTGTTTTATTGATAAGATTAGCCCATTGAAAATTACAAAGTCAAAACAATAATCATTTGCTTTTGAAAAAAATTTCAAGTTAAAAAAAAACACCATTTTTTTGAAAGATGTTTTATTAATATTCCCTTTTCTGCTAACAAATTTTTTTTCAACAACTTTATTTCCTATATAATTTTTATAAAAAAAAGGTTCTGCAAAAAATTCTTTTATTTTTTGGAGTGTGCAAGTACAAAAAATCTATAACCAAAAAAAAGGGGCCAAAAAGGATTAACCTTCACTGCTTGTGTGTTATTGATGGACCAAAAGTATTTAAGTCTAAGAAAGGGTATTTTATTTCTGCAATACTGACCCACTTGTGATTTGTTTTCTAACTTTTTTTACCCATGAAAACTTCAAAGTATATATAAATTCCCTATACAGGGGTATTTAGACCCCTTTCTTAAGGTCAAAATGCCGTTGTCTTCCCCTTTTTGTTTGCTTATTTGTTCCAAAAAATTGAAACAAATTTCTTAATTTTCAAAAAATGATCGGGGGGCTGGTATAATATCCCCAATGATTAACTTTGAAAAAATAAGAGACTTTAGTACAGCACTCACCCAAGGATAAAATTCTTTGTACCATATTTTTTTTTAAAAAACATTTAACCCCTGAAAATTTTTATTTAATTTTATCATTTACAGTCTTTTAGTGTCTGAGTTTAAAACCAGAAACCCAATAATTAAAACTGGGGGGTTCCAAATCATTTCTAAATGGGGGAAAATATTTGCTGGGAATTTTTTTTTACTTACTAACCCTATATCTGGGTTTTTCCTTATTTATGTTATCCTGAAAATCTACGAATCGTTCATATGTGTATTTAATGTTCGAAAGGTTCATCCCTGCTTTAAGAGCTGGGGGTCATACATTTGAGAAATTTTTTGCTCTTCTTTCCAATATTAATTCCTTTATTTCTTTGTCCTCCTTTATCATTAAAAGGGCCCAAAAACTCGCACAAAGAATAAACAAATGGGTGAAATCGGGGCACCCCCCTGCACCCCTTTTAAATTAAACCCTCGGATATTTTTCCATTTACAGAACAGTTTATTTGATATTTTTAAAATGTTTTAAACCCCGTGTATTTAAACATTTCCAAACCCAAAAGCTTTTAAACTTTAAAAAAAATTTTTAGTTAAAGAGTCGAAAGCTTTTTAAAAATCGATACAATAGTAGCCCCGATTTATTTTTTATATTCAAAAAAGATCAAATCATAAAATTTAACCTTTTTGTCACCAATGACCTGTGCTCATAAAGCCTGTTTGGGCCCACTGACTAACATTGGAATTTTCCCTTTTTATTCTAATGGCTAACAGGAGACCCCTTTTTTAGACTCGTTTGGAATAATGGGGCGCCAAATTTTTTTTTTATTCTTTAGGTTTTTTTCCTTTGGGAAAGTAAACAGTCCCTCTTTTTTTGTGGTTGACAATTTACCATATTTTGTACTTTCATTTTAAGATTAACTATAAATTGTCCCATTTGTTTCCAGAAAAATTTTTAAAAAAATCGACTGGAATCCCCTTTGGCCCGGGCTTTTTCCCGTTTTTCATGTTTTTTAAAGCTAGCTTTCTCCTCAAATGTAAAGTTACGTTTAAAGACTACTTTCTTCCCTTTGACAGTTTTTTATTCTCTTATAATTATCAATTTTTCCTTTTTCCTATTTTTTTTTTTAAAAATTTTCATAAAACCTTACTTCTTTTTTTTCATATTTTTGCCCGGCTTTCAACGTTTTTTCCCCTTTTGGATTAACTTTGATTTGTTTTCACAAAAATTCCTTTTCCCCTAATTACAGAAGTCTTTTTAAATATTTTTCCCCCTCTGATCCTCTTTCTTTAGATCTTGGCAATACTCCTTCCATTCTTTTATTCGTATTGTTTGAGATCCTTATTTTTTTCCCTTTACTGTAAAAAATTGTTTTCAGTTTTTTTTTCGCGTTTCCAAATGTATATCTTTTACAATGCATTTTCTTTTTCCCATCTTTTCTTTTTTCATAGTTTCGTAATTTTGTTTTGGATCGTATTTTCATTTGAGGAAGTCTAGAAGAGTTTATCGAAATTTTAAATTTTTAATTCTGATTAGGTACATCTTCCAAGTTAACTCCATCATATTTTCCTTACATATTTTTTGGGACATTGAAAATTTTGTATGAATTTCTTCTACAAAGTTTTTATCTCTAAACAAGGAAGATTTTTAAATTTCCAAAATTCTTTCCTTTTTCATTTTGCCAAATTTTAAGGTTAATGGTACCCTTGATGGGCAGAACGGTATCCAGGCGGAAAATCCCCAAAAATTTTCATAATACCAGTAAAAAGGTCTGAAACAAAAAAAAAATCTAATCTACTCAATGGTGTTTGGTTTTTTGCCATGTAACTGCCCTTTTCTCTGGATTTTTTCTTCAAAAATTTTGCTAAAACCCAAACTCTTCAGTTTCTCTTTCTAATGCCTTCTAGCTTAGGGTTATTTATGTTGTGTATTGTAAAATCTAGGTGGGGTCAATGCAAAGTTCCAATCCCCTACAGCAATAATGTTGTTTGTTTTTTTATTTTTTCGATTGTATCTTTTAGTAATGGTAAAAGTCAGGGTCGTCTTTTTGGTCCATACACGTTGACAAGGAGCATGTCCCTTTCCCTTGTTGAAAAAAGTAAAAATTTTAAAGTTTCCGTTTTGTCTGTAGTACCCCTATGTATTTTAAACTCAAAATTATTTGCAAAAAAAATGGCTACCCCCTTTAATTGTCTTATATGACCGAAAACACATTTAACCCCCCTTCGATTTACATATTTCTCTATTTTTTTTTAAAATGGGGGTCTAAGCCCCCATATTGAATATGTTTTTTGTTTTTGAAATAAAAAACATCACTTTTTTTAGCATATCCCCCCGCCTTTGGAATTTAATGAAGCAATTGTAATTTTATCCATTATTTCTGAGCTATAAAAATATCTTAAAAGAAAAAATGACTGGCCAAACCGATGTAACATCACTAAAACTTTCCCAAAAGGCCAAAGGATAGTAAAGCAAAATACCCTTAAGAGAAGGGACACCTTTGAAGTTAAAAATACATGACAGCTCAATCATCTTTACTCTGAAGAAAAAGAAGAAGAAGAAGAAGAAAAGAAGAAGAAAAAAAGAAAGAAAATAACCAAATCTGAAATACACCCGAAAAAAAATAAGAAAACTTTTTTTTACTTTTTAACGAGGTACCTTGGGGCCAAAATCATATTCCAAAACGGGCTATGTCCCAATTTGGGGGCTTAATCTAACCCAAACCCTATTGACCCCCCGGCTGTCTTCCACTTTATGCACTTGGTAGCCACACAAGCTAAGTTTTAAAACACAATTAAAAAAAAATGCATTGTTTTTCAAAAAAGGTAAGCTTTTTCTGGTCAAAAAATCTAGATAATTAGTGATGGGTTTTCAGCCCACCGACCAAAAGGGCCACAAGAGACTGACCCACAAAATTTGGGGGCAGGTCAAATCTATTACAAAAAAAATTTTCTGCCCAGCCTTGATTTGCAATGCAATAATTAAAAAAAAACCCCATGCAGCGGTATACCCCAAAAAGGCAACCAAACCCACAAAAAGAAAAAATGCAAAAAATGGAAAACAACCCCCTTTAAAAAAGGGCAGAGACCCAAAACCCCCAGTAACCCCGACCTATCCACTTTTTAAAAAACTTGTAAACCCAAAACAAACAAAAAGACATACACCTGTAGTTAAAATTAACCCAAAAAAATACGCAACAAACAAAAAACATTTTGCATAGAAACATATCATGGAACAAATTTTACCAACCCTTTCAAATTATCCAAAAATTTTGACATTCTCAATGGGAGGGGGGGCAAAAGCAAAACCACAGTCCTCGAAGGGGGGGGGGGGGGGGGGGGGGGGCGGAACCAAACCCTATGGGGGGGAAAAACCCCCAACCCAAAACAAACAAGCGGAAAAAACCCCCCCCGCCCCTCCACCGGGGACACCACAAGAGAAGGGGGGGGGGGGCGGGAAGGAACCGGGCAGGAGGGGGCACCAGCACCCTGACGGGGGGATGGGGTCCAGTAAAACCCCTGGACTTCCCCCTCATTACAAAGCTCTCGGCAGGAATGCCCAAAGGGCATGCCATCTCTCATGTTAAAAGATTCTTTATACTACCAAACTGCAACTACTATTTCCCACCATATATGCTGTGTTACCTCCCCCACCCTTTTGTTTTCCTCTACCCCTTACAACAAACCCCCCATTGTACCCTAACATAATTTGAAAACAAGTGCTGCCACTGGCAAAAAATACCTATTGCAGCCCCCAAACCTTTTAATCAAATACCAAAAAGCCATTTTCTTATAATTATTAACCCTCTTAGAACCCATGAAGATATACACCCTTTTTTGAGAGGAGAGGAGAGAGAGAGAGAGAGAGAGAGGAGAGAGAGAGAAGAGGAGAGAGAGAGAGGAAGAGACGCTTTTACCTTTTACGAATTTTTGCATTGCCCAAAATGGCCTATTCCAAGGTGGGTTATACACACTTTTTTTTTTGTAAAAACAAATAAAACAAAAAAATCAAATGATGCATTTAACGTAATAAAAACCCCAAAAAAACCCCAAAAAGAGCTCTTTGAAAATCACTTTAAACCTACGTAAACCATTTCAAAATAACACAAAGAATAACAAGGGTAAAATAGGAACCAATAACAAAAACTAAAATAATGAAAAGAACATTTTAAATGCTAATTAGACCCTCCCTTACATTTATGTAAATTTTCAAAAATATTTTTGGAGACACGCGTAATAAAATGTTTGTTTGTGGTTTTTACAAAATGTGTAGTTTTTTCATAATTAATTTTACTTTTTGTTTAGTCACAAATGTTAAGCTAATTGGAACTTAGCTTTTAAATTTTCTTAATTTAGTGTTCAGCAATAAAAATTTGCAACTGATTTGTCACAATATCACATCGCCGATAAGATAGAAAAAATATTTGCCCTTTGGAAAGTTCTAGTTGAGAACACCCCGTTTTCCGATGGAACATATATGACAATGAAAAAGGAAAAAGCCTTCATCATCAAGAATATGACCACACATGGGCATGGGAACTGTGTGGACGTCTCAAGTTTAAACCATCTTTTTTTGCAGAAACCAGTGTTCTTGCGAAATCTTGTATAAATTAGTCGTGCCATTTGTCATGACTATTTGAAATACTTTTCGTTAAAAGCCCTTTAAAAGAAAAAAAAAACAGTATTTATCTTACTTTCCATGTCCGAGTGCCAATTTTGTTTAAATGAACAAATGAGCCCTGTCTTTAAATTCAGAAATAAACCCATGCCCGCTCCCTACTTCCTGAGACAACCACATGTTTCCCAAAAACCAGTTCTGATAAAAATTTTTTAAACTTGATATCCCCAAATTCTTCTTACCCAGCTCCATTGTATAACCATCATGTCATAAGACTGCCTACATAAACGTGACCCTGGAAGTTTCAGTAGTTTTAGCCAGTACTTAATACACTTAAGAGACGTTCGATGTTTAAAGGAAAATCTTCCCGTTTCCTCCATATATACAGTATTTGACGATGGATTGGGACATTTAAGAAACGTTTGATAGCATATGTATGTATTTTTTCTAATTGTGTTTTAACAGAAAGTCCCCATATTTCAGATGCATATGTAAGTAAAGGTTCTATTGAACACAAACAATTTCCAAAATAAAGAAACACTCTACTGAATTTCAGCTTTCAAAACGTTTTTAAGATTTCGATTACCCCTTTTTTTTCCCTTTCCTGCAACATTCACGCCATGCAACTTTCAAACTTAGCTTCATTGAACATGTCATCCTAGTACTTATAAGAATTCACGACTTTTACTTCAGCATTTCCATAAACCATTTTTTTTACGCACTGATAAATTTTCCACCCATTCTAAAAATCATGATGTTCGTTTTTCCATAATGACTGATAAATCTAGGGATCTGCCCTCTTCCTTTAATATATCTAGTTGGTTTTGTAAACCTAGTATCGTGTCAGTACAAGAAATCATATCATCGGCAAAAAGTAGTAAAATACCTCCATTGCTCCTGAGATAAACTGAATACCATGTTTTCCTTTCTTTGTTAATTCAAAGCTAATTCGTTTACAAAAAAAGAAAAAAATTGTGGATTAATATACACCCTGTTTCACCCCTTTTTGGACATTCGAAATTTTCCCGATAATCAACCTCCTACAAAAATACTTTTTTATAACACTCTTTATGCCAAATAAATTTAAAGGGTTTATTCCATTTTTTACCAAAATCCAAAAGATATTACATTAAACGAACGAACCCCTTTACAAAAATCGACAAATGCAAAAAAAATTTTTTTTTTTTTGATTAAGTAATTTTTAACAATAAGTTAATAAATAGATTTTTTTTGTCCAAATTTGTCAAAAACCTTGGTTTTCGCATGTGTTATACGGTTCCCGCGGGGGCCCCCCGGGGAAAAGGGGAGAGAGGAGAAAGGAGAGAGAAGGGGGAAAAGAAAGAGAGAGAGAAGAGAGAGAGAGAGAGAGAGAGAAGGGGAAAGCCTATCAAAAAAAATACAGTACCCGGAAAAACCGAACCCCTATGGCTCTTGCCTATTCATTTACATTAGGGTTTCCAAAGAAAACTTTCGTCCCCTCGTTTCAGAATCATCAATGAAAAAAGCTGCTTTCATTTAACCCAAAAAAACGCAGGCAGTTCCCCCCCCAATCCCCCCCCCCCTCTCCCCCGCCCCCCTTTACTTTTAAAGAGAACAAAAACCCCCCCACCATCCGCTTGGAAATCGCGACTGGTAAATCGTCTACATTAAACAAACAAATCACAACGCGCGCGCCGCAGTCAACACACACCCAAAACACACACAAAACACCGCATACACGTGCTACAAAATGACGTACGCTAATGGGAAACCTACTGGGGTTGGGGGGGATGCGTTCATTAATAAATATTTTAAATAAACTACTACTACTACTACTACTACAAAAAAACACAGATTTTTTTTCCCCGAAAAAAAGTATGGTTTAGCATTCAAGCAAAATCATAAGGAATCACCCCCAATCCAAAAGTCAGTTTGACAGAAAAAACCCAAACAAAAAAAAAAAAAAACACCTAAAAAACAAAGCAAAACAAAAAACATAACAAAACAACCCTCCCCCCCCCAATTCAAGAAACCATTGCGAAGTGAACCTTTAATCATCCTGATAATGACATCTGGTTGCAAGTTGACGGCAATAAAAATTTAAAAAATACTACTACTACTACTACTACTACTCCCTTCTACTACCGCCCACACACACACACGCTCGCTCGAAAGGGAAAATGCAACAACAACATAACCTCAACAAGTGCCCATTCCATTATCCCGAAACAAGATAACAGCAATAAGATAACGATAATGATAATAATTAACAACCATAACACATTCCCAGTACCCAGTCATCCCAAGCAAAATATAATCATCCTACTCCAATCTAAAGTACGACAGAAAAAAACAATAACAACTCAATAATCAGAAAAGGCGGGTGGAACAGATCTGTCATTAAGGCAAGAGAAACTGAGAAGTTAAGTTGAAGCCTTTATCATCCTGGTATTAGCATCTGGTTGCCAAGTTGTACACATAAAAAAAATAAAAAAAATTTAAAAAGCTACACACACCCCACACACACACACTCAATCACATACTTGTACACGCGCCGCGCGCGCGTGCACACACACACACACACACACACACACACACACACACAACATACACACACAATCACATACTTGCACACACCGCGCTGCGCGCACACACACACACGCACGTACGCCGCGCAACACATGCACGCATACATACACACCGCACACACACAAAACCCACTTCCACATCCCCGCACACACCGCACGTATGCACGCATACACACATGTTCTAAACTGTTATACCAAGGTAAGCAGTACATCAAGTTTCACATTTCTTCCAACATAAAATTTTAAAAATCCTGACCGATTCCGCGCCATATATACCAAACGATACATAAAACCAGCATACAGCCCAATAAACAAAACGCCCACCCCAGCTAGCTCGCCCACTGCTTATGTACCCGTGGGCACCCTATACTTTACTGTTCTAAATTTGATCTACTTCAAGACCCATTGTTTTAATTTATTATTTTTTTTACTTTTAGCATGTATTGTTTGTTTTAAATTTCAAAAAGCGATCCATGTGTTTTACTTTCAAACATTAGTGCATTAACTTTTTCCTAAACTTATGCAATCAGGGATTTGATATCCACTTTGTTTCAGAACTATCCCGCTTTGCTATATAGAGGAAAACTAGCAGAACATAGGGTGAACCCCCAACCCCCCTCCAACGGCCCTCATCCGGAGCGCCGTGTTGCTCGTTGCTTTAGCTCCTCGCAGCTTCGTCTCCCCCCCTCCCCCGGGGCCACCCGCCCCCCCCTAAACCC
>CM054146.1:64423433-64444873 GCA_028751875.1 Rapana venosa | reverse complement strand
TTCTTCTGTTTTAAAACGCCTTTTCACTACTAGTGTTTTTAATCTCTGTTGTGCTGCGTATTGTGCGGTGTGTTGGGCGTGCTTTTTTGTATGTGTATGTGTTGTGTGGTGTGTGTACGCGCGCGCGCACGCTCTCAGAAAGGCGCCTAAATTCAGCAGAAATTGTCATCCCAAAAAAAATGTAAACAAATACAATACAAACAATACAAAAAGATAAGGTATAAATACAGTACAATGCAATACAATACAATTAAATGAAAACAAAATGTATAAAGTTTTTCACCATCCCATCTAATTTTACTTTTTCATGCAACTTTCCTAAATTTTTATCAAATCTGTGAAAAACCCTTTTAAAAATGATGGAAAAGGGTGTAATGTTTACTTGCCCCCTTTCCCCAATCTTTTTCATCAGTAACTTCATTTTGACTATAAATTCTCCTTTTTAACAAAACTAAAACACCTGTAAGCCAACTTCATAAGAAAAAAAAAAGTTTTTTAGAGTCAAAACATTGTTCGAAAAAACCCAAAAAAAATTAAGCCAAACTTTCCTTCTTTTGCTATATTTTTTGGTCTAGATACCAACAGATACGCAAAAAATCATGGACTTTATCGCTTTTTTGAAACAGAAAAAGACACTAAGGCAAACACCTTTATCTTGCTTATATAGGACTTTATCGCTGCTGAAACACCAAGCAGTTTAAAACAAAAACTTTTGTTGTATCTGCCCTTTTCTCTGAACAACAGAAAAAACCCCAAATCCGCATGACGCTGTTTGAAACACCAAAGACAGCAACAGAAAAAAAATACCTCTTTTGCTACAGTCCTGAGATACTGACAATGCAAAAATCATAACATATCGCTGTTTCAAACAAAAAACAATTTAAGGCAAACTACTTTTCTATTGCTGTAGCCCCTCAATACGAAGATACGAAACAATTCATAAAATTATTGCTTTTTTGAAACACCCAAACAGCTTTTAAGACTACCCACTTTTTTTTCACAGCCCCTGTAATATGACAGATCAAAAATATAAAAATCCCGCGCTTCAACCCCTTCAACAATTTAAAGGGAAAAACTACATTTTTTTTGCTGAGTTCTTTCCAAAAACCCGACATAAAAAAAAAATCATGAACAGATCCTTTAAAATACCGAGACAGTTTAAAAGAAAAGTACTGTTTTTGCTACAGTCCCCCCACAGACCGACAGATACTACACACAAAAATCAGGACATGATAGCGCCACGGGAAGTGAAGCACAAGACCGAAAGGGTTGCTTCAACCTTGCGCATCGACGGTTTGCCGGTGGGGGCGGCGGGGTTGAGGATGTGTGATGATGGGGGGGTTTTGCTTGGAGTTGCCCCACGGGGATGCTTGATTTTCCAACACTCCTGCTTAAAACAAAATTTTTTTAAAACGTGTTAAACACACAAATTGAACAACAAACAATAAAAATATTAGCATCGAAAAACGATTCATTCTCAAATCTTAAAAAGTCGGGAAAATTTAATGGTTTTTTTGCTTGTTTTTTAAAAAACAAGAGAAGGGGGGTCCTGACGCCTGGGTCCCTACGACCACATAGTCTATGGGAATCTTTATCTTTTACCCTTATAAAAACTAAACAAAACGGGCCTATTTTTCTTTTTTCACCCATTTTTTTTTTTATTTTTATTTTAAAAAAATAAAATATATGGAATTTTTATGCGCAAAATCTTGCCAAAAAAATCAAGTGTTTGCATTCAGCACACCCTTACATACAACCAATAAAAATTTAAACAGAGTTAACAAATTCAAATGTACAACCGCCACACACACACACACCACCACAAATACAACACACACACCACACCCAAAATACACACAACACACACACACACCACACACACACAACACACAACACACACACAAAACACATTTTGGTAGGTGGGGGATTTTGGCTGTTTTAGGCGGGGATAGTTTTTGAGAGAAACATGGGGGGGAAAATCATTTTTTGAAGAAAATAAAACAAGCCCACCCCCCATTAAATTTCTGAAATTAAAAAATTTGATAGTCGTTTTTTTGCTGTTTTTTATTTTTGTGTTTGATGTTTTATTTAGCTTAAATCTGGG
Organism: Rapana venosa; assembly: GCA_028751875.1. NCBI lineage: Eukaryota > Metazoa > Mollusca > Gastropoda > Neogastropoda > Muricidae > Rapana > Rapana venosa. Next base: position 64,442,769 of record CM054146.1, on the reverse strand, counting down.
GGGATGTCGGGGCCTTTCAGTAAAATACACCCCCCAGTTTCAAAATGTTTGTTAAAATTCCCCCTTTTTCATCCCGTAGGTTTTTTTTCTGCCTTGTTTTTTTTTCTTCCTATTGCCTCCGTTTTGCCATTTTCAGAGAAAGACAGAAAACGAGACAATGAAGAACGGAACAAGACAGAAAGAAGAGACAGAGAGGAAAGTGTGTTGTGTGAAAAGAGAGGGGAAGAAAGAAAACAGACAGAAATAAAGAGGAAGAGAGAGAAAAGAGGGGGGAAGAGAGAGAAGAGGGGCGAGAGAGAAGAGAGATGGGGGAAAAGGGAAAAAAAAGAGACAGAGACAGAGAGACAGACAACAGCAACAACGACAGAGAGAGAGAGAGAGAAAAGAGAGAGAGAGAGAAGAGAGAGAGAGAGGAGAGAGGAAGAGAGAGAGAGAGGAGAGAGAGCAAAGTGCAAAACAGAAACAACACCCCCACACACACACCCCACACACACACACACCACACAAACACAACACACCAAAAACGCACACCACAACAAAACAAACAACAACATACACACACACAACACAACACACAACACACCACAAAACACACACACAACAAAAATACACACACAAACAAAACCACACACCACACCACAACAAACAAAAAACCACACCCCACAACACCACACACACACACACACACACACACACAAACAAAACCACAACACACACAACACACACCACACACACACAACACACACCCCACACACACACACACCCCACACACTTATAAACACACACAGCAAGCAACACTACCTTGAACACGAACTTCCACTCTCCCAACGGGTCTCTCTCTGCCAGAATTCAGCATGCAGGTAATGGACCAGCTGCGATCCTTGTCAGTAGGAAGCAGCACCACGAACACCTCACCAGCAGGGTCACAGAAACATTCCCTGAATTCTGAAGTCTGATAACAGGTCTTGGCTTCTCTATCAGCGACCAGCTTGCAGAGTACCTCTTCAGACGAAGAGAGATGACGGTATTCCTGGACCGAAAACATGGCTTGAGTCGAGTTCTTTGGGAAGCAGGGAGAGCTTTGCATCGAGAGACGAAACTCCGGAGTCGTGTTTGGTTTCATTTCCATGACTTCGCTGAACGGTTGGTCTGTAAAAGGAAAATAATAAATATAAAGGCAAGATAGTTGTCCTTAAATGTTGATGTAGAAAGAAAAAGAAAAAAAGATGGTTCTAAATGAATGGTTTGAAGCGTGTGGTGTGTACTTTGGTATTCATTGTGGTTCTACGCTTCTTTGTTATTTGTAGAACTTATGTTCCTCGATCTGATATTGCCTGTCTAGATGTCTCTATCCGTGTCTGTCTCTGTATGTTTCTCTGTCTCTGTGTCTATATCTGTATCTCTCCCTCTCTCCTTCTCTTTCTCTCTCTGTCTCTCTCTATAGATAGATAGATAGATAGATAGATAGATAGATAGATAGATAGATAGATTACAGACATAAGCACACAGACCCACACATACACAGAATGACAGACAGACAGACAGACCCACACACTTGACATATATATATATATATATATATATATATATATATTTATATATATATATATATATATATATAGAGAGAGAGAGAGAGAGAGAGAGAGAGAGAGAGAGAGATAGATATATATATGTGTGTGTGTGCGTGTGTTTGTGGGTGGGTGGGTGTGCTTATGTGTGTGAAGTGCGTAGGCTACCGCTCCTATGGGGTCAAGTGTGCGGGTCTATCTGTCTGTCTGTCTTTCTGTGTATGTGTGTGTCAGTGTCTTTATGTCTGTAAAATTGGTACACTCACGCTCCTCCTCCTCCTCCCCTCATTCTCTGACTTCACACGAAAAGAGAACCCCTGCACTCACCACCCTAAACCAAAACGAAAAAAAAACGAAAAGTGAAGACAAGAAAGAATGACCGAAAGAATACAACGATTGACAGAGAAGTAGACAAGAAAAGGAACTGTGTAGCAGCACCCACAAGCAGGGTGTGATTGACTCACACGACTCAGCACAGCACTGCTGTTGACGGGAGCCCAGAATGAGCATCAGCAGGTAGACAGCCTTCATCACTGTCACCATGGTCACTGCTCCTGCACCTTCACCACACAATCACCATTTCTAGCTGCATGCACATACACAGTATTTCGAAAACAAAAACTAAGAAAACAACAGTTCTGGTCCGTTGTTGTTGTTTTTCTTTTTCTTCTCACAGTACAGATTTCCCGCTTTGAAAAAACTAACACACGTCAACCACAGTAAAAGAGAATACATTTCCTTTCTTTCTGTTTATTTTCTTCTTTCTTGTTATCCTTTATTTGCCCTTGTGTTTCTGTCTTTTCTTTCAATTTTTTTTAGGGGGGGATTTTTTAATCATAGTATTTTGTCTCCATCATATTGCATTTTTGTAAAATACTGAGGGAAAGAAAATACTGTATCAGAGAACGTTGATTTAGGAAAACCATGGAAATATAATCGATTTTTTTAAAGGGCATGGTGTTCCCATAACCTATGCGGTTGTTGTGGAGCAAGGTGATATAGACCTCACTTCTCTAGGGGCCAGCATATTGAGGGCGGCGCCCATCTCCTCTCCCTCGCTGCTTTACCTTCCCTGACCCTAAAGACGCCAGGTGCCCATTTACAGCTGGGTGAACTGGGGGACTATATTGAAGCCAAGGCCCGCAAACGGTCACCCATCCACTTGGTAACCACGCTCGATGCTGGCTTATCCTTAGCTTGGGAAAAACGAATGTTCTGACGACTGAGCTTTTCCTTCCTCAAATATCTTTGACAATATAAATAATCTTAATGTAGAAATTTACATCGTCAAAAACAGTGAAGACAATTTTGTATAATATCCATTTAAATCCATTTAAATCTAAATCAGTCCTTTGAAACAACATATTTTGCGAGATAGGTCACTATTTTCACATAACCATGAAATAATGTAGATTTTTCCCCTGAAAATTCATGGTCAGAAAATTCAATACATAAATGAAAGACGACGTCAGACCAACTGGTTTGACCGTTTAAATCCCAAACCCCCGGGGCAGAATTAAGGGTTTGAATCTGGCGCGGCGCTGGTGAATGAGGTGGGGATTTTTACCCTCCCCAGGGCCTTTAAGCGCGGATCTGCCAGTGCCTTTTCCCCTTTTGGGGTTTTTTAAGGAAAAAGAAGAGGCAGACCAGGAAAGTGGGAGGAAACACAGCGAAGGGCAGGCCAAACTCAACAAAACCCCGAGAAAGGGAGAAAAAAAAGAAAGGGAAAGGAGGGGACTGGTTTTTGAGTCTTTTAGGGACCCCCACGGGCGCAGCTACGGGCAGAAAAGCATTTTTATACGCATGCAGAATATCAAGTATCCCTTTAAAAATCCTTAGTTATATCAGCTTTGGTGAGTTTCGGGAAAAACCCAAAAACCCCCCAACATTCCCCAAAATCAGAATGCCACGCCCCTTTATTGTGGCCGAAAAAGAATCACATTTTAAAATCTGACCATTCATGAACCTTTGAGCGTATCCCCAGGAACGAAAAAAAAACACAAAATTTAAAGCAAAATCTAACGATTTTTCCAATTAATCACCACCACACACACACACACACACACACACACACACACAACACACACCACACACACACAAACGACGAGACAGAAACCAACGCACTGAAAAATCAAAAAACAGCACCACAATATGAGCACGTCCTCGCCTTGCCGTGTTAAGTTTAAAGGATCTGTACACTCCAAGCTAGTGGGGGGACTTCCCAAATCATTTTTGCGGAAATTCATAGAAAAAGCTGGTTTTGATTCGTGGATACCATTCAACGTGATTCATTTCCACTACCAAAACTTCACAAAATTTGGGCTGATTGTTTGAAAAATTCTGTTTGCAACTGGACACAAGGGGTTACTCTGTTTATAACAATCCCTACTTCGCGGGGGACGGGATTTCAGTGGTCGGGCACTCGCTGTCCCCCAGCCAAGTTTAAACAGCGCAGCGGGGTTTCCAGTTGGATGGGTGGGCCGTTTGCGCGCCTTGGCTTTAGTACGTTCCCCCAGTTCCCCGCTGTAAATGGGGACCTGCCCCTTAGGTCAGGGGAAGGTAAAGCAGCAGGGGAGGAGATGGGGCCCCCCCAAAATGCTGGCCCCTAGGAAAATAGGTCTCTGACGCCTCGCCCCCCACGACCTTTAGGTTAAGGGACACCTTAACCTTACCCCCACATTCGCAAGAAAATGCATGAAGGTCAAACCCGGGGTTGGGGGGGGGGGTAAATTCCCCCCTTAAAAGAAGAATGGAGCCTGGGATATTCAAGAGAAATTGGGGGGGGGGGGGGGAGAAAAACAGGGAAACTTTTCCTTTCTGTCTCTTCTTTTCGCCTATATTTTTGACATCTGTTTATAAAGATACATTTTAAGACAAATTTCGTGCATATAAATAAATAAATAAAATAAATATATAATATAAATAATATATATATAGTGTGAAAAAAGGCCAAAACAGTGACATTAAAAGAAGGATACAGGGCAATGGAGATGAGGTGCTTTCGCAAAATCCTTTGGGATCTCATGCAGAGATGCAATACTAATGAGGAAATGAAAAGGGAAAATTAAAAAGCCACAACATATGAAGGCTCCCCTTCAGTTGAAAAAACACCCAAAAAAATAGAGTGGTACGGGACGTCAAAAAAAAAATCTGGACTGACCAAGACTGCCTACAGGGAAAAAAGTATAGGGTGGAACGAAAGGCGACAGAGAAAAGTGGGAAGACAAATCAAAAGTGGACTGGGCCTTTAGTGGAACGACTTGCTGCGGGAAACGAAGACGAAGGGCTGGGTAAGTGGTTTTAAAGATCTTCATGGCTCCCACGGTACATAGAAACAACAGACAGATAGATAGTAGAAAAATGATAGATAATAGAAATAGATAGTAATAGTAGTGATAGATAGAAGATGTAGATAGAAAATAGTATAATGATATTTTTTTTCATTTTTATTTATATTTTTTTTCTTTTATTTCGAGGATAAGGAAAAAAACACTTATTGCTTTTTTACATCCCTCCTCGGTGATGCGATTTTTAAATTCTGTCACCTGTTTTCCCCTCGGGACACAAAGGCTTACTTTAGAATATGGGGCCGAATTTCGTTGCGCAAAATTCCCCATGCTTTTTTACACGGGGCCTCGTTTTTTTGTCTCATCCAAAAAAACTTTTGGGGAAGTGGTAGAGTGAGATAGGGAGGTATAGGTTTAATAGATAAAATGATAGAAGATAATAGATAGATAGATGTAGATAGTTTTAGATAATGATAATAGTAGATAATAGATAGACAAAAACCCTGTGGGGGGGGGGCGGTTTTTTATATCCAGTTTTGTAAATTCTTTTTGGGGGGGGATAGTGGTTATTATGTGGTGTAATTTTTCTCCCCTAAATTATTTAGTGATCTGTCAGGCAAATGTCAATTACTGACCCCTTTTCCTTTTGGAAAGGGGAACCATTGTTTCCAATGACAAAGAGTCTTCTTCATTCAATGAAAGAAAGAGGTCAGAAAAAGTTTCAGAAGAAATATTACTGAAAAACAAATGGGGGGAGTCCCAAAAACCCCTACCATACGATTATTCTTTTTTTTTTCCCTGAGTTTAGTGGGTGGTGATGGTTTGATTTCATAAGATCATAGGGCTTTTTCGTCTCTGTCTGGCAAGCTCTTACGTAGAGTGAGTTTGTCAGTAGCTCATGGGTAAGACGGGGACTGCTCTGTCAAGCTTCATCTACTTTTTGCATGTGAGTTAGAGAGTATTGCTCAAATGACCTGACCCAAAACAGCAGGTATCTAGTTAAATACCTCTTAGACTTGGTTGCCGCCAAGAAATATGACAGGAATTGTAGAGTGCAACCCTGTCAAGTAGTCACGAAGCAAGTGCATAATACCGTTATTCTCATCACCACTTGCCACCATACAAGGAAAAAAGCTTACCTCTAATTCAGAGTTTCCAGCTGATTTGGCAGGTCTCATGGTGACCTCAGTTTCGGGTTTTGTACACTTTTGTTCCTGTGGTGAGTTTGTGTCAAGGTGTGTGTTGTGTGTGTGTGTGTGTGTGTGTGTGGGTGTGGTGTGTGTGTGTGTGTGTTTGTGTGTGTGTGTTAGGGGGGGGGGGGTGTCGAGGTAAGAGGTTTATAGAAGATCCTTGGAAAAATGTTGTAGTCGTTACCGCTGTGTCTTTATCGATTCTGCCTCAGCGACTAACCTATCATTATTGTTAGTTATGGTGGGTCAGTAACTTATATCCTGTGTATATCAGCTCAAAACAGGCACTACTGAACACTATTAAAGTGACCCAGCAGTAGTGCAGGGTCCTTCTGTCTAGTGGCTTGAGGGCAGCCTGACTTTGATAGGTTTTCTGTGGAATCTTGACCTTGGGGATAAGACATGAACGTTCTGGGGTTGAGTTGGGTCAGAGAGAGTGAAATGAGTGACGTGGGAACAGCAGGACAGGAACGTCACAGAAGATGAGGCAGCAATGATGGGGAAGTGAGGAAACTAACCCTGTTCATACCGGCTGCACCCAAGCTGTCTCAGACCTGTCACTGCGTTGGACGATGAAACTTGAATGATGTGTGTTTGATAACATTGAGCGGTTCTTGTTCTTGTTCTTGTTCTTGTTCTTCCTGTGTTTGTTGTTGTTGGTCTTCTTCTTTTTTCTTCTAATATTCTTACTTTCTTCTTCTTTTTATTATACTTCTTATCTTCGTCTTCTTTTTTCTTCTCCTGTTTCATCATTATCATCATCATCTTTTTCGTCTTATATTATTTCTTCTTCTTTTTCTTCTTCTTCTTCTTCTTCTTCTTCTTCTTCTCCTTCATCATCATGTTCTTCTTCGAACGCTCAAATAGCAACAGTTGTAGTCTGTCACATCAACGAAATTATGTTGCACTGCCCTTAAGCGCCTGACAAGTCAGGCCCAGCGCAAACCAACTTCAGCATGGGGGAGAAAAGCTATCTTGTAAGTCTGTGTGGGGAACAAGGACAGGAGAATGGACCAAGAAGGCAGACAATAAACACGAAGGAGGTGACAGGAAGAAAAGGAACTTGGCAGAAACAAAGAGAGGGACAAAAAAGAGGGAATTCCTACTTAGCAAGGAATTTCCAAAAGGTGGGGATGCTATTTATACTGACAGGCCCTCGGCATCCCCACGAGGGGAGTTAAGCGTTTGAAGTGCAGTACAGAAAGTCTGAAGTACAAACAAACATGACACACACACTTACACACTACACAACAAAATACACGGATACGCACGCATGCACGCACGCTTGCACACTCTCACACACACACAACACAACAAAAACACAACACAACAAAACCCCAACACACACACACCACACACACACACACACACCACACACACACACACACACCACACAGCAGAGCAACAATAAACCCTGACAAAGACGAACTTTTATAGCGTGATTTTAATGAATGTTCACAGCTCATATCAAGTCATCCGCAAACCCAGACAAACACGCACACCTGAGACAATATCAATCTTTAGTCATCGATGAGTTAAGTGCCTTTCATAGTTCAATGTCAAAGCCACAAAGAAAAAAAAAAAAATAAAGACAATAGACAATAAACCAATACAGGAAGGCACACAAATAATAAAGCAGGAAGAGAAGAATCAATGTGTGTGTGTGAAGTCAAGTCAAGTCAAGTCAAGCCAAATTTTCATTTCTAGATGGTACATTGAATAAGCAATGCACCTGTTTGTGTGTGTGTGAGTGTGTGTGGTGTGTGTGTGTGTGTGTGTGTGTGTGTGTGTGTGTGTGTGTGTGTGTGTGTGTGTGAAACTTATTTTCAGATGGTACATTGAATAAGCGGTGCTTTTGCTTTTATTCATCAAGCCATCTATCTAAAGAAGAGAGAGAGAGAGAGAGAGAGAGAGAAAAGAGAGAGAGAGAGGGGAGAGAGAGAGAGAGAGAGAGAGAGAGAGAGGGGAAGATGGGTGTGTTGTGTGTGGTGTGTGTGTGTGTGTGTGTGGTGTGTGTGTGGTGTGTGTGTGTGTGTGTGTTGTGTGGGGAAGGAGACGGAAGGGGAGTACAGCTATGGTGATGATAATGATGATATATATAAAAACCTCCCCTCACTTATCTTGTTAGCTGTTCACAGAGCTATAGAATTAGTATCACCGTCATTTTATGTAGATCAGTGGTCTACAGTAGTCGGTGATCTAGTGGTAACGCATCTGCCTAGAAAGCCTGGGCACTAATCTTTCGGTTGAGACGATAAACCGAGGTCCCGTGTGCAATACTCAGTTAGTACACGTAAAAGAACCCACGGCAACATCAGAGTTGTTCTCGTAAAATTATATAGAAAAAAGCCACTTTGAGAGGAAACCAAATATAAATCCAGACAGGAAAAGAACACAATAGAGAGAAAGGGTGGCGCTGATCTTGTGGCAACGCGCTTATCTCGGGGAGAGCAGCCAGAATTTCACGCAAATAAATCTGCTGTGAATTTAAGCCGGTATGCAATACATTACAATACTACAGGGGTCTAGTAATCGAGGAGTCTTGGGTTTGATCCACATCTGAAACTAAGTTTCTTCCTCATTCTCTTAACCTTGAGTGTGTGGTCTATTTTCCAGTCTTTTAGATAAGGTGACGAACCAAGGTTTCATGTTTAACACACATTTCAGTTCAAGTGAAAGAACCCATGGCAACAAGGAAGTCGTTCCCTTTAAAATCTGCAGAAAATAGCCATTGTCATATAGACCGAAAAATGCAAATGAATGTTAAGTATATAAGTAAGAGATGCAGCTCTTGTGGCAACACCTTCTCCCTAGAATGAGCAACCAAAAATGTCTGCAGAGAAATCTGAAATGACTTAAACGGGGTATACAATACAAATAACTTACAATACAATGTAATACGATACAATACAATGCAATAAAACGCAACACAATACAATATATTGCAATGCAATACAACATATCGCAAAACGTCCATATATAATATGATACAATACAATACAATGTAATGGAATACAATACAATTCAACAGAACCCAATACAATTACATACAATGTAATGCAACAAAACACAACGGAGCCAACCCAGCCCAGTCTAACACAATACAATACCATACAATTCAATACACTAAAATACAGAGCAATACAATACAACACAGCACAACACAATTCCATCAACAAAAAAGGAGGGAAAGTAAATTGCAGCGAAAATAAATTGCTTTCTATTATTCTACCCAATCCAATCCAGTCATCTTGCTTAAGGCCCTGACAACCACAGAGGCCATAATTATCAGGGCTGTCACTTTGCAAGCTTTACGCTACCCAAGGAACAAAGACATCAGCTGATCATGGACACAGAACAATGAAGATGTCTTCATCAGTGTCACACGATGGACTATTGTCCTGACTTCTTCTTGGGGAGTCCTTGGGATTCTGCACAGTGTTTGTGTGTCCTGGTAAAGGGTGGTAAAGCCATAGCCACATAAAGGTTGCTGTGATCAAACATGAATTTTACACAAATGCACACAATGTGTGAGCAATACTTTGTATAAAGCATATCAGAATCTGACCGTTAATTTCATCACCTTCACCTGTCCAATAGTCTTGTAGGCCGTTGGTCACCTCTGAAGAATTTGCAACAAGCTTTGTCCACTCCTCGCAGTTTTCAGCTTTCCTTAGCAAACTGCTCCACTCAAGGCCAGTCCACTTATATTGTCTTACCATTATTTTTTTTTCTGTCTGCCTCCTCGTCTTCCTCTTTGTATTGTTCTTTGTAGGACAGTCTTGGCCAGTCCAGATGTTGGTGTGGTATGCCCGTACCACTTCATTATGCATTTTTTCACTGATGTCAGGAACTCTTCATATGGCCCGATGTCGTTTTCAATTCTGATTTTCACTTCCTCGTTAGTGATGTGATTTATGTATGAGATACCATGAAGTTTTGCGAAAGCAACGTCTGCTATTATGGTCCACGTTTTACATGCATACAGAAATATGGACATGACCAGGGAAAGCATCAGTCTGAACTTGAAGCTGATGGCAATACCAGTAATGAATGACAGTCACATAAATGTTGTTATGAACAGAAAATGTTTTCTACATCATGACCAGTATCATGTATGAGCAATGGTTTGCAGAAAGCATGTAAGAGTCTAAGCGCTAAGCCCGACCTGTTTAAACAGCTAGTCTGAGACCGTCATCAGCAACAGGAGACACGACCATGGTTCTGGTCTAGCCGGCGAAAGAGAGCCATGACGAGCAGGCTGACGCCACAAGGAAGGAAGAGAAGCAGCACCATTGCCATCACTGCTGCAACACTGCCGGCCTCTGACGCTTCTGTACTTGTCACGTCTGACGGTTTTCCACTGGTGACGTCAGGCAGTTCTGTGCTGGTTACGTCCAACAGTTCTGGACGTGTGACGTTTGAGGGCTGTTTACTGGTGAGGTGTGAAGGCTGTCCACGTGTGACGTTTGAGGGCTGTTTACTGGTGAGGTGTGAAGGCTGTCCACGTGTGACGTTTGAGGGCTGTTTACTGGTGAGGTGTGAAGGCTGTCCACGTGTGACGTCGGATGGTCCTACACTTGTAACGCTTGGTCTGTCCACACCTGTGGTAACTGACCATTCAGTAGTTGGGTTAACCGTTGTCTTTTTAGCTGACTTTTCTGTCAAACAGAAAGTTGTTGAAAAAGCAAAATAAAAGCAAATGTAAGAATGTAAAGAAAGCTTGTTAACCTCAATAGATAACTTCTTTGCTGCTCACGCTTTTTATCAATGTCTGTTTAATAACTGAAAAAAAAGTTGAGTAGAGTCATGAGGTTCCCAGAGCAGCTCTCTTGTGACTGTTCCATTCAGCCATGGCCACACACATTGGCTGGAAAACGTGTCCTCCTGTACTGCCATGGACACAGTCATCCCAACTGTTTCAGAAATCAAGGTCTACCGAACGCAGTAGTTCGTACATAAGACTTCTGACTGTACATTCATAAACATACATGCCACTGGACAAAATGCTTGCTGTTTTATCTATTCTCATATTTCGAGGATAATGGAATAAGCAATCAGCTGCATTTTTGCACCCAGTCCCCATGTGATAATGTTTCGTAAATGTTGTCATCCGTTCCCACCCGTAAATAATGGCCTTCTCTTCCAAAAGGCGAAACAGGTGTTAACATGTGCCCAGATGTTTTGTGTGCGTTTACACACGGGGCCTTGGTTTATAGTATCACCCAAGTGACTTTTTGTGGGTAGTGAGGTTAGCGCTGATGTTAACTCCAGAGGAAAAATGCCCGTGGATAGGATTCGAACCCCGGTTAGCAGATTGCAAACGCAAAGGGCAACGCTTAAATCACCATATCATGCCGTCCTGTTTCATATGTACGTGTGCTCTGACCACCTCATACCTTATTAGGGAGTTCATTCTTTACGTATTTAGCACACTAGAATCACATTGGATGGGGTGATCAGGGATGATCATACAAGTGTTATCCACATCATTAACCAAGACAGTGGATTCTCACAGGCCTTGTTGACACCAATACATGTCATGATAGGAAGCCTCCTGTCTAGCCTCTCAGCATGCTGCATCCTCATCCTACTCAGCTGTCATGCATCAAGGAAATTTGTCTCAGGTTCAGAGGCCTCTGTTGTCCCAGTTTCATGACTCGAATTGAAGACTTTTTTCTTCTTCAGTATCCATGAAAAGTTTGCTGGATTTAAAAAAAAAGTAAAGCTTTTCTGTAGCCCTTGAAAGGAGGACTCTCTCTCTCTCTCTCGATCTATCGGTCTCTCTCTTAGAAACTACACTTACGGCGTTTACACACTTACACAGTTGCATGTTATGCGGCCAGTGCCTTTTGCTCCCACGCCCCTTCCCCTTCTTTGCAAGTTTTTTCAAATACACAAATTGTGCTGACCTGGTTACCATGTCAACTTTTCGAGTCACAGTTAGTTTTGTACATGATGGTTTTTTTTTTTAAACCAAGCCACTATCTCAATGAATCAGCAGGGGCAGTGTTGTCTGGGCAGTAAAGCGTTAACAGCAATACATGCTGGTCACTGTTCTGCCCATCATTCCTAGCTGACAGGCACTGTGCCTTGTTGTGGCTGGTGAACCATGGCGTTGACCCTGTGTCATGAGGATGAACTGGGCTGGTGTGACTTGTGTTTCTTCTCTTAATTGAATATACTACAACTACTACTACTACTACTACTACTACTACTACTACTACTACTACTACTACTACTACTACACTACTACTACTATTACTACTACTACCCCTACCACTACTACTACCACTACTACTACTACCACACTACTAAATACTACTACTACTACTACTACCCCATACTACTATACTAATGATAATGATAATAATAATAATAATAATAATAATAATAATAATAATAATAATTTAAAAATAATAATGTATGGAATTTATATAGCGCTGAATCTTGTACAGCAACAAATCAAAGCGCTCAGATGACTTTTTTTCCGAGGATAATGGAATAAGCACTCGTGTGCTTTTTTACACCCAGTTCCCGTGTGTATGCGGTTTTGTAAATGTTGTCATCGGTTTCCACTGGCATACAGTGGCCTACTCTTTTGAAAAGCGGAACATGATTTAACGCGTGCGCAAGATGTTCTGCATGCGCACACGAGGCCTCGGTTTATAGTCTCATCCGAAGGACTTTGACATTCAGTTAATTTTTTTTCCCAAATATGTGTTTATGTCCAGTCCCCTTACCCACTGTCCCCTTGTGAATGGGCTAGAAAGTTTACCATGTCAACAAATCATTGCCATTGTCATTCTCTCTCTCTCTCTCTCTCTCTCTCTCTCTCTCTCTCTCTCTCTCCTCTCTCTCTCTCTCTCTCTCTCTCACACTCTCTCACATTCTCTCTCTCTCTCTCTCTCTCATTCTCTCTCTCTCTCTCACCACACACACACACACACACACACACACACACAACACACACACATAATACTACATACATAAACATATACATACATACATACATAACATACATTCATAATACACTTCAACTGCACACACATACATCATACATAATACTAAATATATACATACATGCATACATCTACTAATACATACATAATACATACAGCATGATACATAATCAAAATATTTAGTTAGTTATGTTTATATTTTTTTATATTAAGATAAGCATAAAGCGCTCATGTGCTATTATACATCCATCCCCGTGTGTATGCGGTTTAAAAATTTGTCATCAGGTTCCAACGACACAATGGCCTACTCTTTCGAAAAGGGAACACAGATTTAAAACTGCGTCGCAGATATTCTGCATGCGTATCGCACACGGGCCTGGATTATTAGTTTCTTATCGAAATTCATATATACACTAACAACAACACACACACACACACAGCACACAACTCAACACACACACACACACACTACACCACACACACACACACACACACAACACACACACACACACACACTCACTCACACAAACACAGACTAACAGTCTGATTGACTGGCTGGATAACTGACAGACACACATACAGACAGACAGAGAAACATTTAACAGACAGTGAAAGAAAGGATGAAAGCCATTCAGACAGACAAAGACAGCATCAGAAACAGACATACAGACAAGCAGAAACACACACAGAAGCTGGTACCCTACTACCTGTGACATGAATCCTTATCATCCCAAGCCATTCATGAAGACTTCCATTCAGCAAAGAGATCATGTGCAAGGTTTGATCCTGGTCGGTAGGTAACCGCACGTTAAAAACGTTAGCAGCAGGGTCATAAGAACAGTTGGAGGGAGGAGGGGACCAAGAACAGTTCTTCCTGTTGATCTGTGGGCAGTAGTATTTCATTGGTGGAGCACGGTCACTCCAGATCGCCAACGATGCACAGTTCTCCTTTGGGAAGCAGGGAAGATTGTGTATGGAAACAGGAAACACCAGCAAAGTGTTTCTCTCCACTTCAAAGACCTTTAGGAATGGTGTGCCTGAAACAGACCAAGAGTGCCACAGAAAAGATTGATAAAAAAAATCCCTGAGAATAGTTTGAAGTATCTGAGGTATATTTCAATGTACTGTCTGTGCCTCTCGCCGTCTTTCTGTATCTGTTTATGAATCTGTCGGTACTTCTGTTTGTCTGTCTGTCACTGTATCCTGTCTGTGTCTGTCTGTCTTTCTGTCTGTCTGTCTGCCTGTCTGTCTGTCTGTCTCTCTCTCTCTCTCCTCTCATCTCAGATCTTCGTCTCTCCCTCTCGCTACTCGCTTCATCTCCTTCTCTCTCTGTCTCTCTCCTTCGGATGACATAAATCGAGGGCCCCGTGTGCGAACGCACGCAAACATCTTGCGCACACTTAAATGCTTTTCCGCTTGTTCGTAAGAGTAGGCCATGTGTGCGGTGGGGGACAGATGAGTAAAGTTACGAAACAGCAATACATATGGGTCGGGATGTAAAAAAGCACATAAATACTTATCCCATTATTCCTTCAATATAAAAGAATAAAATAAAAAATAGACTCTCTCTCTAATCCTCTCTCTATCTCTCTCTCATCTCTCTCCTCTCTCTCTCTCATCTCTCCTCTCTCTCTCGCATCCTTCATCTCTGTCTGCCTCTCCTCTCTCTCTTCTCTCTCCTCCCACTCCTCACTTTATGCATCTTGCTCTTTCTCCTTTTTTGAACTTCCGCTCCCCGTTTTTCTAAAAGTAAAATTTCATCTTCCACTCCGTATTTCACGTCAGTTGTTTGTGTTGCCTATGAGCATGTGTGTGGGTGTGTGTGTTGTGTGTGTGTGTGTGTGTGTGTGTGTGTGTGGTGTGGTGTGTGTGTGTGGGTGAGCAAAGTGTGTGTGTGTTGGGGGGCGGGGGTGGAAGGGGGGGGGTGGGGGGTGAGTGTGTGTGTGTGTGTGAGGAAGTATGTGTGTGTAGTGAGTGAGTGTGTGTGTTGGGGGGTTGTGGGTGGTGTGTGATGTGTGTGTGTTGTGAGGAGGGGTGTGGGTGAGTGTGTGTGTATACCACTTAAAGTCACCGGCAGATTTTCTCTGCATGAAATTCAGGCAGGTTTGCTCTCCCGGGAAGAGCGTGTGGCTACAAGAGCAGCGCCACCCTGAATTTTTCTGTTTCGCTGTTCTGCAGCTGTAGTTGTTTCCCTATCAAGAGTGCTTTTTTCTACAGGAGTTTGCCGGGGACAACGCTCTGTTTCGTGTGTTTTTTCCGTGCGCTAAAAAAATTTGTGTAACACACGGGACCTTGCTTTACCGAATGGATTCGAAATACTAGAACCCAAACACCAACATCTGACAAATGGATGGAGGAAAGTTTCGGGACCAAACGGGATGCGAACCACCGCACACTTCCGACCAGGATTTTCGATTCTAGGCAGTGTGTTACCTGTAGACCACCGATCCTGGTGTGCGTGTTGTGTGTGTGGGTGTGTGGTGTGAGTGTGTGTGAGTGTGTGTGTGTGTGTGTGTGTGTGTTGTGTGTGTGTGTGTGTATGTGTGTGTATGTGTGTGTGTTTGTGCATCTGTGTGATTTTCCGGAACATTGGTGTATTAATTCTCATCATTTCGTTTTACACGAAAAAAAAATTCAACCCTCATCCCCATTCCCTCCTCATTACAAAAAAACGAGAGATATAGAAAGAAAGGAAGAAAGAAAGAGGAAAGGACTGAAGGAAGGAAGGAATGGAAACTCGAGGAAAAGACAGGCACAGAAGATTAGATAAAGAATGGACAATAACAGGAAAAGGAGCACAAGGAAAGACAGGGAAAGGAAAGCAAAAACTAGAAAACAAACACAGAAAAATAAACCCACAGTGATCGACATTGAATACATACGAACAAAAACAAAAACCAAATCTCTGGATAAAACAGGCAAGACAGCAACTGTGTATAAACATATTCCACTGTCTGTTTTTTCTGATTGACCTCACACGACTGACACAGCACGCTGTTGACGGAGCCCTAGAATGTGCATACAGCAGTAGACATCCTTCATCACTGTCACCATGGTTCACTGTTTCTGCACCTTCACCACACAATCAACATTTATGGCTACATGCCCAACAGTCTTCAAAACAACACACAAAGTAAACTTATACCCACGGCTTTGTCCCTTTACCTACTCTGTTCCATATAATGTTAACAGAACAGTTAAAAAACTGGGACGAGGATATCTCAGTGGTCCAAAGCACAGGCTTTCCCTAGCCAAGGTTAAACAGCACATCGAGCGTGGGTTTACCAGTTTGGAGGGTGCCATGTAACGTTGTTGGCTTCAGTACAGTCCCCTAGTTCACCATACAGACTGTACATGGCTACCTGCCCTCTTTAAGGTCAGGAAGGTAAAGCACGAGAGAAAGGAGATGGCCCGCCCTCAATATGCTGGCCCCTAGAGAAGTGCGGTCTCTGACGCCTCGTTTCCTAATGACCATACAGGTTATGGAACACCTTTACCATTACCGTTTATTAAAACAGCAGATGTAGCATGAGCTTTAATTGCCATATCATTCAGGCTCTTCTCAAACGGTTCACTCTGTTAGTCTGTCTGATTTGATCTTCATCCATCACTACCTTGAGGAATGTGGACATGAAGGACGGATTGGAGTTTTTTCAACAGTCACTGTTTCCATGTTTTGACCACTGCTAGTGACCCGTGGTGGGCAGAATGCTGAAGATTACTCCATCGTTCTGTATTTTAAGTCTTAGAAGGACATGTACCTATTTGATTCAGAACATGAATCTCCTAAATATAAATCCATCCCTAGATATTCCATTTTTTAAGTGTGAGAAGACAATGTAACATGTTTAGTCTGAACACAAAATGCCTGCACATAACTCCATCTTGCTCAATCCATTATGAGAAGGACATGGTACATATTGTGATCTCGAACACAAAACATCGATCTTCTCCGCTTTTAAGGTTGAGAGAAGCACAACTAAAGTTTTGATCTCAACAGTAATTCCTGAAGATGACTCCATCTTTTTATCCATTTTTAAGTTGAGAAGGGCATTCACATGTTTGGTCAGAACTGAACAGGTCTAACCTAACTCCACCAAAGCAACACGGCAGCAGTTCACAGGTTTTACTGGTAGAGGCGTTTGTACCCAGCCTTTGAGAAGACAGCAGACCAGTGGATGTATTATTGTTGCTTATGTGCCTAGAACAACATTGCATGGTCTGTAATTTGAACAGATTTACATAAATTTTGGCGTGTGCTAGTTAAATATGAAGAGAGAAGACAAAAGTAAGGAGAAGGTTAGAATGAGACACTGGCAGCACTCCAAAACTCAGATAGTCATAGACTGAAAAACAACACATGTAAACTCTCTTGTGAACAATCTGTGTCAACACTCCCTGTGAATAACTGATTGTCCAAAGCACTATTACAACTCCTATAGCTGGGCCCACTCCATGTCACACTGTGTCTGCCGTCTTGTATGGGCCCTCTATGAAAACATACAAAAACACATTCTATTGTGCGTGATTGGATACTTCCATCAATAATCCCTGTGCATAACTTCTTGTAAAACCGTCATAAGAGGAAAACTGCGTAAGGACAAACTCAATTGGCATAAATTATGAATACCGGTTAATGTCACATAAGCCTAAAAAAGAAATATGAAAATATTTCTTAAAATGTTCAGCAAATCGTAATCTATTTTACAGTATTTATCTATGGTCGTTCCACCTAAAATAACCAAGGACATATCAATATTGTAGAATGTAAGTAACACGATTAGCATTCAATATATCACCACAATTGAATTGCTCGTTCTCAATGTAATTCCTCATAAGGCCACCAGCCAGAAAGACCTCACTCAAACGTGGAAAGCATTTGTCCAGTGCTACACCCACCCTCCCCTCTGACCTATAGAACCTTTGCATGGACATTCTTCAAGAAACACTCAAGAAGACACTGCTGGATTGATATCTAAAGGACACTAAATAAGAAGTTCAGAGGATATTCCTTATCAAATACTGTGTGTAGACATGCTCCGGGATTTGCTCTCTATACACAAACTGCTGACGGCTGCCTTTTGGACCTGCTTATCCACAATTACACGACTGTCTTGTGGGTTTTCTCCTACAGCTTCCCATCTCTTAATGATGCTTATAGCACAATTGCACAAGAACAACGCAATAGAATACGATTAACAATGCTCCCCACAAAAACTGCCTATGCACATTCCCCTCTAATACAGCCACAAAAAGGCTGAAAGCTTTTTAAATATTTTTTTTTGTTCCCTAATCTTCGGCCACGTTCCTGCACTAATGCTGGGATGCTTTGGCTGTGTCATTGGTGCCTGTTTTGAGCTGACCACAAGCAGGACACCACCTACGGTGCTACTACTAATGACAGTATTTATCTCAGTAGCGGAG
Source organism: Rapana venosa (assembly GCA_028751875.1). NCBI lineage: Eukaryota > Metazoa > Mollusca > Gastropoda > Neogastropoda > Muricidae > Rapana > Rapana venosa. Next base: position 64,424,338 of record CM054146.1, on the reverse strand, counting down.
ACCAGACTGAGTGTAATCTACCCCACGCCGAAGAATTGCGAACACTACAACATCCCTCGACCGACGGTCCGCTGCAAACAACAATCCAGGGCCGATCCAACCAAATATGAAGGTCACCATGAGACCAGAGCAACTGAGGCCACCCAGTCAGAAGCCATCATTTTTATTGCATGATGATGAATGATAATGGGATACGTAATGATGACAGTATGAGTGCTAAGCTTGATTTGTTTACTTTACAAGATTCCACGCTAATATAAATTCTACCTTATTATTATTATTATCGCTAGGGAAGTGCAATTTGCTTTAGACTAATTGACAGGGCTGTAACTCTACGCTTAATATCATACTATATACCGGGTCAAGCCGGGCCGAGAGATACAGACACCTGCAGAGTTTGATCAGCTAATTTGAGCAACACACTCAAAGTCGCATCCATAAAGTAAAAATGAAGCCCGACTGTGGGTCCCAGACTTCCCACTGAACCCACAGCACACTCACTCTGGTAAGGAGACGGAAGGAGTCCGAAAAATCCCTCGGACTCTTAGGGGGTTTCGAACCAGCGACCTCCCTTCCGTACTCAAGCACTAACCACTGCACCATGGCGGCGTTAACGGCTTACTGATGAGTGTTTGGAACACAAAACGATGGATGCACTGTATGGAAAACCCGGTAATGGTCACTAATGAAAAACACCAGTGACGTCTCTCTATGAATACTTTGATAGACACAGACCATGATGCCTCAACAACAGATAATCTCTCTCAGATGGTGTTCCATCAATTACTTCATAGAAGAGTCATAACCTTTCGCAATTGCCCTCCCATATATAATTATTAACAAGCTGAGCTTATAGGCGCTAGACAATAAGCCAGGTCACAAGATTTACCACAACTTTAGAAGCA
>CM054146.1:64403433-64418433 GCA_028751875.1 Rapana venosa | reverse complement strand
CCTTTTATAGCACCGCCATTTATAGCACTGGACGTTAATAGTACTGACCATTTATAGCATCGCCATTTATAGCACTGGACGTTAATAGCACAGGCCATTTATAGCCCCGGCCATGTATAGTACTGGACGTTAAAAGCACAAGTTATTTAAAGCACTGACCATTTAAAGCACTGACCATTTATAGCACCGGCCATCTATGGCAGTGTCCATCTATAGCTGCAGCTATTTATAGCACCGGCCATTCATTCATTCATAGCACCGGCCATTCATAGCACCGGCCATTTAAAGCACTGGAAATTTAAAGCACCGGCCATTCTTTCATAGCACCGGCCATTTAAAGCACAGGCCATTCTTTCATAGCACCGGCCATTTAAAGCACCGGCCATTCATAGCACCGGCCATTAAAGCAACCGGCCATTCTTTTCATAGCACCGGCCTTTATTATGAAGAAGTGTGGGGACTTCAGAGGCATTGGTATTTTACAACGTGGCATCACAAAGACGTCCTTGCTGACTTGAAGACAAAGAAAAAGACGAAATTGCAAAAATGGGCTTAAAACCGAGATGCCAAAGAATTGGCAACACACAAAAATACCCTCTCGTATCCAGAACAGCACAGCCATTCATTTATAACACGGGCCATTTATAACACGTACCGTAAGGCCATTTATATAACACTGGCCATTTATAACACGGGCCATTTATAACACGGGCCATTTATAAACACGGGCCATTTATTAAACCGGCCATTTATAACACGGGCCATTTATAAGACCGGCCATACATATCACGGGCCATTTCTAACACGGGCCATTAATATCACGGGCCATATATAACACCGGCCATTTATATCACGGGCCATTTATAAGACAGGCCATTTATATCACGGGCCATTTATAATACCGGTCATTTATAACACCGGCAATTTATATCACGGGCGATTTATAAGACCGGCAATTTTAATCACGGGCCATTTATAAACACCAACGCCATTTATACATTGACCATTTCTACAGAGCCATTTATCATAACATGCCATTTATAAAACGGCCATTTATAACATGGGCCAATTATAACACCGCGATCTATAAGACGGGCCATTTATAACATGGCCATTTTATAACACAGGCCGTATTATTAAACGCGCCATTTAATAACACACAACCATTCTATAACACGGGCCATTTCTAAGACCGGCCAGTTCTAACACGGGCCATTTATAACACCGCCATTTATAGAACACCGTCTCCGGGCACAGTTAAATGACGGCCATTTATCAGACCGCTATTTATATTCACGGGCATTATAAGACGGAGCCTTTATAAACATTGGATGTTTAAAATACCCCCCATTTATAACTGGGCCAATATAACACGCCATGTTATAACATGGGCCATTATAACACCGCCCATTTATTAGTCTGGCTATTTAATAAACACGGGCCATTACAACACCAGCCCATTTATAAACGGGCCCATTTATAACTTGGCCATTTTTAACACCGCCCTTAATGAAGACGGCCATTTATAAACAAGGGCCATTTATAACATGAGCCATTTTAATAACACCCCCCATTTTATAAGACGGGCCATTTATAAGACGGGCCATTATAACACCGTCATTTATAACACCGACCATTTTATAACAACCTAACCCATTTTCTAACACGGGCCATTTAAACACCGGCCAATTTATAACCGGGCCATTTATAACAACACTGGCCATATTTATAACACTGGCATTTATAATCCTCCGGCTACTCGCCCGAAAGTCCTCGGAGAAAAACTGAAAAACCGATGTCCTCGTTCCGAACACAAGGAGAAACAATCTTGTGGATTACACAGAAAACTATTCCGCCTTTTAGGAGAGTAGTCCATAGTTGCCGTAGGAACGATTGACAAAACTGCAAGCATACAGGAAAATCTGAAGAATCTAAAACACACCTCACAACACATACATCGTGTTTAGATAGGAAAGAAAAGTGAGGTAACAGATTAGAGGGTGTGGGGGAGGGAAGAAGGGGAGGGAGAGAAGAAAAGGCAGGTAATACTAGTGTAGGGAGGACAACACCAACAACGGTATCGGAAAACAAATAGTCCAGAAATAACAGGCCTACCTTTTCTTTGCGTCATTCCCGAAACGACAGATGAAAGCCCAGATCACCGTGATGACAGAACTGATGGAGAGAAGTGCTGACAACACCATGCTGCTGTGCACTTGTGCTACTTTGAACTGTGCGCTGCATGTGACGTCTGGGGTGTTCAAAACTGATGACGATCGTCTGCCGTTTTCTGTGCTGTGACTCGCCGGTTCGTGTAGGTGTAAATTGATGGATATGAAGGGTGATAGGCAAATAGGTGGTAAGAAGGTCGGTAATAGGTAGGTAGATAGGTGAAATGGAGACTGGCAGGCAGACAGGTAGGCAAGTAAGGTATGCAAGTAGATAGGTAAAGGAGTGCTGGGTAGTATTAACTGTAGAGAGAAGTAGTGGTAAGAGGGATGTAGTAGGTCAGTAGGTAGGTAGGCAGATACATAGACCATAAGCTGAGTAGAAAGGCAGGCAGGCTGAGTAGGTAAGGCAGATATGTAGGGTAGTAAGGTAGGTAGCAGGTAGGTAGGTAACAAGTAGGTAGCAGGCAGGTAGGTAGGATAGGAGGCGGGTAGTAGTAGGCAGACAGGTAGGTAGGTAGGTAGGTAGGTGGGTAGGTAGGAGTAGCCGGGTAGGTAGGTAAGTGAGGAGTTGGCAGAAAGAATTAATTTTATATCTGTATGCGTACACAAGTGTGAGTGCATGTGCGTCATTTTGGGTGTGCCTGCTTGATCATTGCAGACAACACTGAATACCACTGAAGCGATCATTACAGACAACACTGAATACCACTGAAGTGAACTTTACAGACAACACAGGAACACCACTGAAGCGATTATTGGCAGACAACATGACACCACTGAAGCCACCCAGCAGCGGTAGAGGCCTCGTCTGGATAGTGACCTCACGGCGGCCTGACAATGACAACTTCCCACAACCATCTTGTTCTGAGGATTGGACAGAACAAGGACGGGCATGGGTGTGGTGATGAAATGAAAATTCTCTCTCTCTCTCTCTCTCTGGCTCTCTCTCTCTCTCTCTCTCTCATCTTCTCTCTCTCACTCGATCGACCCGAACTCTCTCTTCTCTCATCTCTCTCTCTCTCTCTCTCTCTCACACAAATCTCCTCTCTCTCTTCACGTCTCTCTCTCTCATCTTCTCTCTCTCTCTCTCTCCTCTCTCTCTTAACACATACATACATACAATATAATACATGCTACATACATACATACATACATTACTACCACCTAATGTAGATATGTATGTGTGTGTATGATGTATGTAATAATATATATATAATAAATACGATACACACACATACATACAACATTTATACATACAACATACATACATACATACTACACACCACCACACCAAAAACACACACACAAACACACACACACACACACACGCGCGCGCGCGCCGCGCGCGCACATACACGCACAAACACTGACGCACACAGAGAAAGAAACAGAGAAACATCCACAAATAGTGAAAGAAAGGATGAAAGATAGACAGACAGACGAAGACAGAATCAAAACCAGACATACAGACAAGGAGAAAAACAAACAGAAGCTGGTAACCTACTACCTGTGACATGAATCATTATCGTCCCAATCATGTTATGAAATCTTCCATTCAGCGTAGAGTACATTTTCAAGGTTTGATTCTGGTCGGTAGGTAACCGCACGTTAAAACGTTAGCAGCAGGGTCATAAGAACAGTTGGTGGGAGGAGGGGGCCGAGAACAGTTCTTCCTGTTGATCTGTGGGCAGATGTATTTCATTGTGAGCACGGTTTATTCCCAATCTCAACGATGCCAGTTCTCCAGATTGGAAGCAGAAAGATTTTTGTATGGAAACAGTAAAAACCAGCAAAGTGTTTCTCTGCACTTCAAAGACCTTTCGGAATCGTTGCCTGAACAGACCGAGATGCCACAAGAAAAGATTGAGATAACAAAAATCCCTGAGAATAGTTTTGAAGTATCTGAGAGTAAATTTCAATAGACTGTCTGTGCCTCTCGCCGTCTTTCTGTATCTGTTTATGGAATCTGTCGTACTTTCTGTTTGTCTGTCACTGTGTCTTTCTTTGTCTGTCTGTCTGTCTCCTGTCTTCTGTCTGTCTGTCTCTCACTCTGTCCACTCTCATCCATCGGATGACATTAGAAATCGAGGCACGTGTGCGAACGCAAACCCGGCAAAAAAGAACATCATGCGCACACGTTTAAAAGCTCTTCTTGCTCGCATTTCGTAAGAGTAGGACCATGGTGTGCCGGTGGAACAGATGAAGAAAGTTTACGATAACTAGCATACATATGGGGAACTGGATGTAAAAAAACACATAAATACTATCCCATTATCCTCAATATCTCCAATATCTCTCTCTCATCTCTCCTCTCATCATCAACTTCTCTCTCTCATCTTCTCTCATCTCTACTCATCTCTCACACATCCATCTCTCTTCTCTCATCCTCTCTCTCTCTCTCTCTCTCTCCTCCCACTCTCTCTTTTATGCATCCAGCTCTTTCTTCCTTTTTTGAACTCTCTCCGGTTTTATCTAAAAGTAAAGTGTCATCTTGTCAACGTTGTGCGTATTTCACGTCAGTTTGTTTGTGTTCTGCCTATGAGCATGTGTGTGTGTGTGTGAGTGGTGTGTGTTGTGTGTGTGTGTGTGTGTGTGTGTGTGTGTGTGTGTGTGGTGTAGAGTGTGCGGGGGGTGGTGTGGTTGTGTGTGTGGTGTGTGTGTGTGTGAGGAAGTATGTGTGTGTGTAGAGTGAGAGTGTGTGTGTATACCACTTTAAAGTCCCGGCAGAGTTTTCCTCTGCATGAAAATTCAGCAGGCTGCTCTCCCGGGAAGAGCGTGTGGCTACAAAGAGCAGCGCCACCCGTACTTTTACTGTTTTTTCCTGTCTGCAACTGGAGTTTGTTTCCCTATCAGAGGTGGCTTTTTTTCTACAGAAGTTAGCCGGGACAACTCTCTTGTGTCGTGGGTTTTTTTTCCGTGCGCTACAACAAAATTGTGTCACACAACGGGACCCGCTTTAACCGATTGATCCGAAATACTAAACCCAGACACCACTCAGTCTAATGGATGGAGGAAAGTTTCGGTCCAAACGGGATGCGAACGCACCGCACACTTCCGACACGATGTCGCATTCTAGGCAAATGGGGTGTGTTACTCTGTAGACCACTGATCCGTGGTGTGTGGTGTGTGTGTGGTGTGTGTGTTTGTGTGTGTGTGTGTGTGGTGTGTGTGTTTGTGTGTGTGTTGAGTGTGTGTGTATGTTTGTGTGTGTGTGAATGGTGTGTGAGTGTGTGTTTTGTGTGTGTATGTGCATTGAGTGATTTTCCGAACATTGTGTATTATTTCTCATCATTCGCTTTACACGAAAAAAATTCAAGCCCTCATCCCCCTTCCCTCCTCTTACAAAAAAACGAGAGATATAGAAAGAAAGAAGAAAGAAAGGAGGAAAGACCTGAAGGAAGGAAGGAATGGAAACTCTGAGGAAAGACAGCCACAGATGATTAGATAGAAGAATGGACAATACCATGATAAAGTAGCACTGATAAAACAGAAATACAGGAAAGGAAAGCAAAACAAGAAATAACAAACACACAGAAAAATAAACCCACAGTGATCGACATTGAATGAATGGCAGAAAAACTCAATGAAACAGGCAAGAAAATCAACTGTGTAGAAACATATCCACTGTCTGTTCTGATTGACTCAACGGCTCAGCACAGCACTCGCTGTTGACGTAGCCCAGAATGAGCATCAGCAGGTAGACATGCCTTCATCACTGCACCATGGGTCCACTGCACTGCAACCTTCAACACACACAATCACCATTTATGGCTGCATGCCCCGTACAGGCGTTTGCACAGATTCCTCCTTTGGGAAGCAGGAAGACTGTGTATGGAAACAGGAAACACAGCAAAGTGTTTCTCCCACTTCAAATACTTTAGGAATGGTGGTGCCTGAAACAGACCAAGAGTGCCACAGAAAAGATTGATAAAAAAAATCCCTGAGAATAGTTTGAAGTATCTGAGGTATAGTTTCAATGTAGCTGTCTGTGCCTCTCGCCGTCTTTCTGTATCTGTTTATGAATCTGTCTTAACTTTCTGTTTGTTGTCTGTCCACGTATCCTGTCTGTGTCTGTCTGTCTTTCTGTCTGTCTGTCTGCCTGTCTGTCTGTCTGTCTCTCTCTCTCTCTCCTCTCATCTCAGATCTTCGTCTCTCCCTCTCGCTACTCGCTTCATCTCCTTCTCTCTCTGTCTCTCTCCTTCGGATGACATAAATCGAGGGCCCCGTGTGCGAACGCACGCAAACATCTTGCGCACACTTAAATGCTTTTCCGCTTGTTCGTAAGAGTAGGCCATGTGTGCGGTGGGGGACAGATGAGTAAAGTTACGAAACAGCAATACATATGGGTCGGGATGTAAAAAAGCACATAAATACTTATCCCATTATTCCTTCAATATAAAAGAATAAAATAAAAAATAGACTCTCTCTCTAATCCTCTCTCTATCTCTCTCTCATCTCTCTCCTCTCTCTCTCTCATCTCTCCTCTCTCTCTCGCATCCTTCATCTCTGTCTGCCTCTCCTCTCTCTCTTCTCTCTCCTCCCACTCCTCACTTTATGCATCTTGCTCTTTCTCCTTTTTTGAACTTCCGCTCCCCGTTTTTCTAAAAGTAAAATTTCATCTTCCACTCCGTATTTCACGTCAGTTGTTTGTGTTGCCTATGAGCATGTGTGTGGGTGTGTGTGTTGTGTGTGTGTGTGTGTGTGTGTGTGTGTGTGGTGTGGTGTGTGTGTGTGGGTGAGCAAAGTGTGTGTGTGTTGGGGGGCGGGGGTGGAAGGGGGGGGGTGGGGGGTGAGTGTGTGTGTGTGTGTGAGGAAGTATGTGTGTGTAGTGAGTGAGTGTGTGTGTTGGGGGGTTGTGGGTGGTGTGTGATGTGTGTGTGTTGTGAGGAGGGGTGTGGGTGAGTGTGTGTGTATACCACTTAAAGTCACCGGCAGATTTTCTCTGCATGAAATTCAGGCAGGTTTGCTCTCCCGGGAAGAGCGTGTGGCTACAAGAGCAGCGCCACCCTGAATTTTTCTGTTTCGCTGTTCTGCAGCTGTAGTTGTTTCCCTATCAAGAGTGCTTTTTTCTACAGGAGTTTGCCGGGGACAACGCTCTGTTTCGTGTGTTTTTTCCGTGCGCTAAAAAAATTTGTGTAACACACGGGACCTTGCTTTACCGAATGGATTCGAAATACTAGAACCCAAACACCAACATCTGACAAATGGATGGAGGAAAGTTTCGGGACCAAACGGGATGCGAACCACCGCACACTTCCGACCAGGATTTTCGATTCTAGGCAGTGTGTTACCTGTAGACCACCGATCCTGGTGTGCGTGTTGTGTGTGTGGGTGTGTGGTGTGAGTGTGTGTGAGTGTGTGTGTGTGTGTGTGTGTGTGTTGTGTGTGTGTGTGTGTATGTGTGTGTATGTGTGTGTGTATGTGCATCTGTGTGATTTTCCGGAACATTGGTGTATTAATTCTCATCATTTCGTTTTACACGAAAAAAAAATTCAACCCTCATCCCCATTCCCTCCTCATTACAAAAAAACGAGAGATATAGAAAGAAAGGAAGAAAGGAAAGAGGAAAGGACTGAAGGAAGGAAGGAATGGAAACTCGAGGAAAAGACAGGCACAGAAGATTAGATAAAGAATGGACAATAACAGGAAAAGGAGCACAAGGAAAGACAGGGAAAGGAAAGCAAAAACTAGAAAACAAACACAGAAAAATAAACCCACAGTGATCGACATTGAATACATACGAACAAAAACAAAAACCAAATCTCTGGATAAAACAGGCAAGACAGCAACTGTGTATAAACATATTCCACTGTCTGTTTTTTCTGATTGACCTCACACGACTGACACAGCACGCTGTTGACGGAGCCCTAGAATGTGCATACAGCAGTAGACATCCTTCATCACTGTCACCATGGTTCACTGTTTCTGCACCTTCACCACACAATCAACATTTATGGCTACATGCCCAACAGTCTTCAAAACAACACACAAAGTAAACTTATACCCACGGCTTTGTCCCTTTACCTACTCTGTTCCATATAATGTTAACAGAACAGTTAAAAAACTGGGACGAGGATATCTCAGTGGTCCAAAGCACAGGCTTTCCCTAGCCAAGGTTAAACAGCACATCGAGCGTGGGTTTACCAGTTTGGAGGGTGCCATGTAACGTTGTTGGCTTCAGTACAGTCCCCTAGTTCACCATACAGACTGTACATGGCTACCTGCCCTCTTTAAGGTCAGGAAGGTAAAGCACGAGAGAAAGGAGATGGCCCGCCCTCAATATGCTGGCCCCTAGAGAAGTGCGGTCTCTGACGCCTCGTTTCCTAATGACCATACAGGTTATGGAACACCTTTACCATTACCGTTTATTAAAACAGCAGATGTAGCATGAGCTTTAATTGCCATATCATTCAGGCTCTTCTCAAACGGTTCACTCTGTTAGTCTGTCTGATTTGATCTTCATCCATCACTACCTTGAGGAATGTGGACATGAAGGACGGATTGGAGTTTTTTCAACAGTCACTGTTTCCATGTTTTGACCACTGCTAGTGACCCGTGGTGGGCAGAATGCTGAAGATTACTCCATCGTTCTGTATTTTAAGTCTTAGAAGGACATGTACCTATTTGATTCAGAACATGAATCTCCTAAATATAAATCCATCCCTAGATATTCCATTTTTTAAGTGTGAGAAGACAATGTAACATGTTTAGTCTGAACACAAAATGCCTGCACATAACTCCATCTTGCTCAATCCATTATGAGAAGGACATGGTACATATTGTGATCTCGAACACAAAACATCGATCTTCTCCGCTTTTAAGGTTGAGAGAAGCACAACTAAAGTTTTGATCTCAACAGTAATTCCTGAAGATGACTCCATCTTTTTATCCATTTTTAAGTTGAGAAGGGCATTCACATGTTTGGTCAGAACTGAACAGGTCTAACCTAACTCCACCAAAGCAACACGGCAGCAGTTCACAGGTTTTACTGGTAGAGGCGTTTGTACCCAGCCTTTGAGAAGACAGCAGACCAGTGGATGTATTATTGTTGCTTATGTGCCTAGAACAACATTGCATGGTCTGTAATTTGAACAGATTTACATAAATTTTGGCGTGTGCTAGTTAAATATGAAGAGAGAAGACAAAAGTAAGGAGAAGGTTAGAATGAGACACTGGCAGCACTCCAAAACTCAGATAGTCATAGACTGAAAAACAACACATGTAAACTCTCTTGTGAACAATCTGTGTCAACACTCCCTGTGAATAACTGATTGTCCAAAGCACTATTACAACTCCTATAGCTGGGCCCACTCCATGTCACACTGTGTCTGCCGTCTTGTATGGGCCCTCTATGAAAACATACAAAAACACATTCTATTGTGCGTGATTGGATACTTCCATCAATAATCCCTGTGCATAACTTCTTGTAAAACCGTCATAAGAGGAAAACTGCGTAAGGACAAACTCAATTGGCATAAATTATGAATACCGGTTAATGTCACATAAGCCTAAAAAAGAAATATGAAAATATTTCTTAAAATGTTCAGCAAATCGTAATCTATTTTACAGTATTTATCTATGGTCGTTCCACCTAAAATAACCAAGGACATATCAATATTGTAGAATGTAAGTAACACGATTAGCATTCAATATATCACCACAATTGAATTGCTCGTTCTCAATGTAATTCCTCATAAGGCCACCAGCCAGAAAGACCTCACTCAAACGTGGAAAGCATTTGTCCAGTGCTACACCCACCCTCCCCTCTGACCTATAGAACCTTTGCATGGACATTCTTCAAGAAACACTCAAGAAGACACTGCTGGATTGATATCTAAAGGACACTAAATAAGAAGTTCAGAGGATATTCCTTATCAAATACTGTGTGTAGACATGCTCCGGGATTTGCTCTCTATACACAAACTGCTGACGGCTGCCTTTTGGACCTGCTTATCCACAATTACACGACTGTCTTGTGGGTTTTCTCCTACAGCTTCCCTCTCTTAATGATGCTTATAGCACACTCAAGAACACGCAATGTAGAATACTGATTAACAATGCTCCCCACAAAAACTGCCTATGCACATTCCCCTCTAATACAGCCACAAAAAGGCTGAAAGCTTTTTAAATATTTTTTTTTGTTCCCTAATCTTCGGCCACGTTCCTGCACTAATGCTGGGATGCTTTGGCTGTGTTCATTGGTGCCTGTTTTGAGCTGACACAAGCAGGACACCACCTACGGTGCTACTACTAATGACAGTATTTATCTCAGTAGCGGAGACCAGACTGAGTGTAATCTACCCCACGCCGAAGAATTGCGAACACTACAACATCCCTCGACCGACGGTCCGCTGCAAACAACAATCCAGGGCCGATCCAACCAAATATGAAGGTCACCATGAGACCAGAGCAACTGAGGCCACCCAGTCAGAAGCCATCATTTTTATTGCATGATGATGAATGATAATGGGATACGTAATGATGACAGTATGAGTGCTAAGCTTGATTTGTTTACTTTACAAGATTCCACGCTAATATAAATTCTACCTTATTATTATTATTATCGCTAGGGAAGTGCAATTTGCTTTAGACTAATTGACAGGGCTGTAACTCTACGCTTAATATCATACTATATACCGGGTCAAGCCGGGCCGAGAGATACAGACACCTGCAGAGTTTGATCAGCTAATTTGAGCAACACACTCAAAGTCGCATCCATAAAGTAAAAATGAAGCCCGACTGTGGGTCCCAGACTTCCCACTGAACCCACAGCACACTCACTCTGGTAAGGAGACGGAAGGAGTCCGAAAAATCCCTCGGACTCTTAGGGGGTTTCGAACCAGCGACCTCCCTTCCGTACTCAAGCACTAACCACTGCACCATGGCGGCGTTAACGGCTTACTGATGAGTGTTTGGAACACAAAACGATGGATGCACTGTATGGAAAACCCGGTAATGGTCACTAATGAAAAACACCAGTGACGTCTCTCTATGAATACTTTGATAGACACAGACCATGATGCCTCAACAACAGATAATCTCTCTCAGATGGTGTTCCATCAATTACTTCATAGAAGAGTCATAACCTTTCGCAATTGCCCTCCCATATATAATTATTAACAAGCTGAGCTTATAGGCGCTAGACAATAAGCCAGGTCACAAGATTTACCACAACTTTAGAAGCAACTTAAGAAGATACAAATATCAGAAACATTCTTTGATTTAAATGTGCCACCAGATGGCATATACAATTTGGAAGGAAAATAGTTTGCAAAACATAACTCTCAACTTCAAGAAGTTATCCACACTGCCCACCTTCAATATTTACTCAAAAAAATATATAAAAAAATTCAATATTCGTTAAGAACTAAGTCTTCAATAAGTAATAGGATTCCGAAGGAGACCACCACCACGAGATATTAAAAAAAGGACTTTAGATTTAGTGACTATGACTTAGTATAAACAGTATCATGTTTGAAAAATCATATTACACGACAGGTCCACAGTTGTGAACTGTAATCTATGATTACAAGTGTACGTTCTCAATTCAATAAAGTAGATACACATCAAATTCGAGAAAAATCAACGAAGCTCACCATCCAAACACCAAGTCCAAAGTCAGAATCCAACCTCCCCCAACACACGTAGCACGAGAAGTGAGCAGACAATGGAGGCCTGCTGTGGCCATGAAACAAGTTATGCAGCCCACACTGCAGGGCTACAACCACCAAGTTACTGACCAGGACATATAAACATACATCTGCTTCTTTACCCAGGCACAAAGACACTCATGATTTGCTGCCATACATAAAAACTGTTGTTGAAAACACTCGCAATATAGACTTGTATAAGTTTTTCATGTTTATTATTATAGTAGTAGTAGTAAGTAGTAGTAAGTAGTAAAAGTAGTAGTATAATGAAATTAATTATTATTACATGATGGTTGAGACCATGGATGCAAATATTGAAGATGATAATCGTGATGATGACAATTATACAGTTCGAAGAAGATGATGACGATGTATACATGATGAAGAAGATGATGTTGATGATGATGACATAGATGATGACTATAATGCTGGCTATGTTGATATACTTGTTGCAGCTGCTGCTATAGATAATGAAAGTGCTGATGGCGATGATGATGTAGATAGTGAGGATGCTGATAGCTAGAAGACATTGATTGTGCTTCTGTGTGCTTTCAGAAATGCGAAATGGTAAAAAAAACGTTTTCTGCTATGATGTCTATAGAACAGCGGGGCCATCGGTTTAAAGTCTCACACGAGGACATTGACCATCAGTTTCGATTTTTTGTCAAACTGGAAAGAAGGGCGAGCTGGAATCGAACCCAGAACCTCACGGTTTACTTGTTGGCAGGCAAACGTCTTAACCATCCTTTCACCTTCCTTCTACCTACCCCTGCCCAAAACATGTTTTGTATAGTGGCCTAAGGCAGAAGTACAATAAAACTTTTCAGTGTTCACTGTTCTCTCTCTCTCATCCTCTCTCCATCTCTCTCTCTCGCTCGCTCTCGCATCTCGCTCTCGCTCTCGCTCTCACGCTCTCACGCTCTCACTCTCCTCAGGCTTTCACTCCTCTACTTCAAACTTGAAGTTTTTCAAGTTTCATGTTTCTCTCCTCTCTCTCTCCATCTCTCGTCGTCTCTCTCTCTCTCATCATCCATCTCTCCTCTCTATCTCTCGATTCAAGGTCTCTCTCCTCTCTCTATCTCTCTATCTCATCTCTCTCTCATCAGCTCCTCTCTCTCTGTTGAATGTTTGTCCTCTGGCAAGCCAAGTATGATGTCAAACCTAATCTAAGCTGATATGGACAGACATTTGAGAAAAAATAATGTCTAAGTTAGACATGGTGTATCAGACATATATTTCATAAATTTAGATATATACAGATACATGAGAGAAACCCAGATTGCTATTCCCATTATGTAAAGTTAACAGTGGAAGAATGAAGTTCATTTTAGCTGTGCCGTCCAGTTTAAGAATTGTTAGAATTACATTCCGTAAAGTATCAGTAGACAGCCTAATGTTTTTAGATTGGTCCTACTCATGGCATCTAGTCACCATGAAGAATGTGCTAGCCTTGCTTTTTATGTTAAAAACCTTTAGAATAAGAGATATCTTGGTTTCTTAAGTAATATTTTTTTGTAACTGATTTTTATTGTAAGGTGTTGGTGCACAATAACATTTTGTGGGGTTTTTGTGCTTCCTTATCTCTCACTAACATACTAAGCAGTTCGGCAGCCCCCTTCATGTATGGGCCATTGACCTTTTTGTGAATAAATCTGTCGAGTTCGAGTTCGAGTTCAAGCTCGAGTTCTTTGTCTGTCTGTCTTTCTGTCTGTCTGTCTGTCTGTATGTCTTGTCTTTATAGTTGTCAAACATTTTTTCCTTTCACTAAATATCCTACATTATGTTGTATTTTTTCTTTCACTTTTTTGTTATACAGGAAATAATTATGAGTGTGACTGCTAACCGAAGGCATTCAATTCAACATCAGCCACTGTATAGAGCTGAGCAACACATTGTTATGTCCGTCGTATTCACCTGCATCATCATCATCATCATCATCATCATCATCATCATCATCATCATCATCATCGTCGTCGTCGTCGTCGTCGTCGTCGCATCATCGTCGTCGTACGTCGTCATCATCACTCGTCGTCGTCGTCATTATCAACGTCGTCGTCATCATCATCGTCCGTCGTCGTCGTCATCGTCATCATCATCATTATCATCGTCATCATCATCGTCGTCATCATCATCATCATCGTTCGTCGTCGTCCGTCACCGTCGTCGTTTGTCGACACATCATAATCATCATCAATATCGTCGTCGCAACCATCATCATACGTCGTCATTATCATGAGAAGAATCATTCAGTATATGTGTGTTGTGTGTGTTTGTTGTGGTCCTGTGGTGTGTGTGTTCGGGTGTGTGTGTGCGTGCGTGCGTGCGTGGTGTGTGTGTGTGTGTGTGTGTGTGTTGTGTGTGTGTGTGTGTGTGGTGTGGTGTGTGTTGTGTTGTTGTGTTGTGTGTGGGTGAAACACTCAAGGTGAAATATCACAAAACTACATAAGCACAGAACAGAAAGCAACGAACACGTCCATGAGACATTTAGAACCATGTTGAAAAAAGAAGAATACAAACACACTTACACAGTAAAACACACCACAGATAGGCAAACAGAAATATGGACGGAGCGACAGAGAGAACAGAAAGAAACAAACACAGACAAACCAGACAGAACAGACAGACAGACACAGGGACGGACACACACACACAACAAGCACACACACACACTTCAGCACACACACACACACACACACACACACAACACACACACACACACACACACACACACATCACACACAAGCATAAACGCGAATCAAATGACAAATTTTCAAAACTTTACTTCAATTTCAACCCTTGCGAAGCAACAGTGACAGAAACTCTGTATTATAATGAAAGTCAGCATGTACAGTCATCAATGAACAGGAACAGTTTTTGTAAAAATCAAATAGAACATCATTTCTCAAACTCACACAGTGCATGGCATTCCCTGTGTTTCAAGCTTACCGCCCTTCTAGCTTTGGGTAACTGGATGACAACAATTTTACTTTTAAGTTGGTCATGGTCTCAAACATTAATTCGTAGAACAAGCTGACACTAAAGGTTTTTTTTTTAGACTTGGCACTGGTAGGACTGGTATGTCCGCTGGATTTTTCAGGCCATGGTCTGGGCAATTCTAACCTGGCAGTACCCACCCCTCCCCACAGTGCAGATGGCTTGACTGGTATTTCCTGCATCAT
>CM054146.1:64350933-64400933 GCA_028751875.1 Rapana venosa | reverse complement strand
CCTGGGCAGTACCCCACCCTCCCCACAGTGAATGGATACTGTATTTCTGCATCTCCCCCCACGAAGATCACGCTGTCCCTCTTTTCACAAGATGGGTCCGGCTTTTAACGTGCGGGCAAAAGGCTCACAACCCACCCCCGTCCCCATCCAGCGAAGGACTTACAGACTGAAGGGAAACAGCACCATTCTTATTTCCAGGGGGGAAAAACTTCCCGGGAGAGAAGAGAGAGAAGGAGAGGAAGAAAGAAAGAGAGAGAGAAAGAGAAGAGAGAAGAGAGAGGAGAGAGGGGAAAAAAGAGAAGAGAGAGAGGGGAGGAGAAGAGAGAGAGGAAGAAAGAGAAGACGGGTTCAAAATACAAACCTAAAATGTCACCAGTCGGGTCACAAGTCCCCACTACACACCCCAGGCTTTCTATGATTTCAAAACATTCCTGAAAATTTGAGTCCCAAACAGCAGTGAGTTTTTTATCATCCTGTTTTTCCAGTCAAAAATACTCTTTTTTAAAATCTACATTGATATTTACACGTTTTCTTAAACTACTTTTTCAGTACCGAGTTCATCTTGTTTTATTTATTTTTCATTTGGCCTTACTGTTGTTCACTTTTGTGTTCTTTAAATTTCAACACATAGTGCACGTCCCCATCTTACACACTTTCATCTTTCTTTTTATAAAGACCCCGGTATAGTAACGCATAAAAATTTTGTTCCCCAGAATGTGGGGAAGGCGGGAAACAGAGAGAGGGTTGTGTTTCAGGACCTGTCAGAACTCCAGGCGAATGAAGTTTTGTGTCTCGCTGAAACGTTTGCCCACCATTCGAAAAACAAAACACACTGAATGAAAAAACCCGAAAAGCAATCTACATTTTTCCCTTTTTCATCAAGAAAAAACCAATCCTTTTTGATCACTACAGCCTCCCCCAAAGAAATTATCATCTTGGCGACCTAAATTTTCACTTTGACAACCATCTTCTCCTGATGTCAAGCTTTTTTTCCCTTTTTAATTTGTCTAACCACTCTTCCCCGCGGTAAATGAAGCACACACAGATCAGGTCATAATTAGTTTGGGCTCATCACTATGTTTCACTAGATCCCAGGTCTTGTTCGTCAAAAAAGAACTGCTTTCTGACCATTCTCCATTCTTTTTTTTCCAACATTGAAAGGGGCCTATTAAAAAGAAAAAGTGCACACCCGTCGCAATCTAAAAGGCCCCAAATACCAAACTTTCTCTACCCAAGCCAACGCCTATCCAAAAACCTCCCAAACACTCCCTCAAAAACACTACAACACTTTTCGGGGCCAACGCTCGATAGCACCCCCCTCCACCGACCTCTTCTTCCATGGCCCTGCCCCCGGGTACACCCCATGATATCCGGTCGCAAAACGCAAATCCACAACTCGAGCGACAATAACAAAAAAAAAAAGTGAAAAAAAAAAAAAAACCCCAACCTTTCGAAAACAAATCAACAAAGTAAAAAACCTTAATCCATTCAGCAAAACAAAGTATTCTCGTTTAAAGTTTTTTGATGTACGTCCTGAAATCCTCTTTTTTTTTTTTTTTTTTTCCCCCTCCCTCAAACCTTCTGGATCCGAAAAAGAACCCCCACCCACGTTCACACCCCTTGGGAACTTCCTGCAATTTTTTTTTCCTTTTTTCTTCCTGAAAAAGCCGAACATTCCTCCAACGGGTCAGACTTTTTCCCAAAACCCAAAAACCTCTTGACCCCCCCCATTCACTGGCATTCCTCTCCTTTTTTCATCCAACAAGTGAGAATGAAATCAAGAAAATTCTAAAAAGTGACAAAAAACATGTAAACTCGACCTATACCTGCTTCTTTTCCACCAGTACATCCACACTCATACCCACTACCCACGAAAATTTAAAACTCTATTCCTCTCGGAATTTTTCCATACCTCAAAACGCCAAAGTTACACCTCTACTAAAAAAAGCACCCTCGACCCTAACACTGAAATTACGGGCCCCTTTTTCAACCTCCCTTTTACTCAAAAGGGCCCTGAAAAAGTTTTCTGAAAAAACCAATCCCCATCTTCATTCCAAAAATCCCCTTTCCCCCCCCTTTTCATCTGCCATCGTGCCAACCACAGCACCGAACCACCCGGGCCCAAAACCTTAAACACCTTTTGTACGCTTCGACGCAAAAAAAATATCCCTTCCCCACTCCCTCGATTTGCTCACCTTTTGACCTAAGACCACTCAATTCTTCTCTACCGTCCCCCAAAAACACTTTGGAATTAAAGACACAGCCCTCACCGGGTTCATTCTACCTTACAGACCGATTCCACACATTTACATAAAAAGAATAATCAGCACCTGAAAAACTGGAATGGGGAGTCCCCGGGGTCAGTTTTGGGGCCCCTTTTATTTCATTTCTCAACACGCCCCCTTTCACAATAAAAAACCCGTCATCAAATCACCATCATTTTATGCAACACTCTCAGATTCTTAGAGTAAAACCCCCCGGAAATCTGCCTTCTCTCTTGACAAATATTTCCTCTCCCTTCAAGATATCCAAAATTTTGATGATAGGAAAAATTACAACAAATGCAGATAAAACTGAACCCAGTTTATAAACCAAACACAAACCCCTTCCATAACAACACTTCAATAGAATTCGGCAATACGTCCCCTCATCCACGAGGAAAACAAGGGGATTTTTTGATAACATCCTCCATCAAAAAAATTAAAAAAAAACACCCAAAAACCCGCCCTCGGCTACATCAAATTTCGGGCATTATGCATTCGAAAGTACTGTCCCCCTGATTCAACATCCAAACTATCACATCTCTCATTCCCACTCTGGGAATATTGAATTTTTTTTTAAAAATTTTTTCCCCCCCCCCCCCCCGCCCCAAAAAAAAAAAAACCCTCTCCTTCTTGCGTCCCCCAGCCCTTCCACCCTTTTAAAATATAAAAACTGACCCCCGTTAAAAATAAAAACGGGACTTCCCCCTCTTGAATCTTCCTTGTCCCTCCTGTTTTCCCCCTGTCAAAAGTCTTAAAAACCCCGATTCAACCAGAATGTTTCCGTACCTTTTTCGTTTCTTTCCTTCTGGAAGATCCCTCTTTCCCCATCGCCAAAAAAACCACTTTGTTTTTTTAAAAAACCTAAAGACCTTTTTTCAAACCTAAGATCTTCTTTTTTCAAAATCTTTTCGTTTCCCCCCCTCAATAAAACCAAATCCCCCCCCCCCCCATCACCTGCCCGAGTGTACAACCTTGTGTGGTGTTTGTGGTGGGGGGGGCGTGTTTTAATTTGTATTGTAAAAAATCCGTTAATTGGCGCGTGTGTGGTTTACATTTGAATTTGAAAAATCTATTAATTGAAAATGGCTGCATGTAAAAACTGGGGTGAAAGAGAGCGCTTTATTTTTTTTTTGCAAGAATTGCGCTTAAAAAATTCCAATGTGTAATTTTTAATTTTTTTTTTCTTCTTCTTTTTTCTTCTTCTTCTTCCTTCTTCTTCTTAAGAGGGGCTGCCCATCATCCTGCAACACAAAACACTGAATGAGGGGCTACCTCACCATCCTGCAACACAACACCTAAAGGTCTCCTCCCATTCTGCAAAACAGAACGAATGAGGTCTGCCCCCATCATCCGCAACACAACACATGAAGAGGCCTGAGGAAAAAAAAAATAAATTGGGAGCAATATTCCTTTTGGGGGAAAAACTTCCATACCACACCATTGATACACCGGGCCCTTCATAAACACGGCCCTTCAAAGACCGTCATTTGAACACCATCTTTAGGGGGACCCACTATTTAAGCACCACCATTCAACAAGGGCCTTTTTACTTGGGGCCCTTTATAGCAGGCCATTCACATAGCACCGGGCCCTTTTTTTTATAGCACCGGGCCATCCATTTACAAAACCGGCCATTTTAAACACCAGATTTGTTTTAAGGACATTCGCTCGTCACGGAAATCGTTTTTGTTCCCCCCAATGGAAATTTGACGGGCTGTGGCAATTTTGATTGTTCTTTAAGTTTTGTCTGCGAAAATCGAATTTTTTCAGATGACAACGTTTTCAACAAGCTCCTGGTTTTTCAGGATTTGTAGGTCTGTCACAATGATGCCGCTGCATACTGACGATTCCCGATTGAAGGGGGCACTTTTAAGTTTTCTGCGGGACCTAAAGCTTTTTTTATAAATTACTCATTAAATGCGTATGATGGGTTTTCGGGCATCAATTTCGTTTTGGTTTTTTCTTGAACACGGTTTTCCCGAATTTTTCCCCAAATACTTGTACCTCTTGGATCGTATTTACGCGCGATCTTAACGATACCAACGGGGATACTGTAGCTGGGGGCATGGAAGATACTTTTCCCACACGCGGGAAAACTTCCAGGGTTTGTCTTTGCTTTTTCTCCAGAAACAATGTCAGTTCCGACTTCTTGATAATTATTTTTTAAGATAGGTTTTCAAGGGGTCAAAATTTTCATCATCATAGTCATGTTTATATTTTCGTTTCATCACCTACCCCGGCTGGGGGAAACAGTGGGTCAGTGGCAGGTTTTTTCATAGCAGGTCAGCCGGTCCTGCATGTCTTAGCCTTGTGGGGCACCCGGGGGAAAACCCGGGAAAAACGAAAGCATCGTTCCAGGTCTTGAAGATGCCAATCAAGATTCTTTTCTTACGGGAAAAACTTTTCTTTTCTTTGCTTCAGGGGGGCCAACTAAATTCTTAAACAAAAAAACTTGCATTCCTTCCCATGCCCAAAAGACAATTAGAGTCATTTCAAACACTGTCATTGTGATGGTTGACACTACTACTACTACAAATATACTACTACTACTACTACTACTACTACAACTTCGTAACTACTACTACTACTTCTACTACTACTACTACTACTACTACTACCTACTACAAAACTACTACTACTACTACAAATGATATAACAATAATAATGATTGATAATAATAATAATAATGTACGAATTTATATAGCGCAGAATCTTGCAAAGAACAAATTCAAAAGAGCTTACATTGAAATCCTGTACACTTATGCAATCATTCAGAATTGTAATAAAAAGATAACAATATCTCACACACACACACGCGCGCGCGCGCAAGACGCGCGCGCACACACACCCAAACAGCATGCCTATCCCGTGAAGAGATGTGGTGGGGTGGCCGCTGAAGAGTATGCTAGATTATGAGAGGGAAGATCTTAGGAAATAAGTGTTTTGAGGCTGGTTTTTGAAAGAATCGAATAATAGCTTTTGGAAGGGACAGAGGGAGTCATTCCAATAAATGGAACACAGACAACACAGAGCCATGGGCCAATAACAGTAGCTTGCTTGAATCTCAATATTCGGAAGCAGTATCCTCAGTTGAAGGAATCCGAACCGGGATGGAGTGTACACGAAGACATTTCAGAGAGAGAGGGTGTAAACAGATTTGTGGAGACCATTTAAACAGATTGTGCAAATCTTGTACTTCACATCTTAGTGAGTCGGGAGCCAATGCATAGATCGCAAGAGAGGAGTGATGTGTTTTCAAACTTTTTCTTTTCTTAGGACAGTCGACTGCAAGAGTTGAAAGTGTTGTTAAGATGTTTCAGAACCTACTTTGTTTTAGTACTTAGAGGCAAAAGTAAGTTGAGACAGGTCTATAGTTTTTCAAAATGTTCGGATCAAAATCATTGCTTTTTGTGAGTAGAGGCCTGGCTATTCAGCAGTTATGAGAGCTGATGGAACATTTCCTGAAAGAAGCTATAAGTTTACTATTTTGGTTACGGAAGGTACAATAGTGAAAGCACTGTAAAAGAAGAGGAGCAGGTATGGGAACAAGATCGCATGATATAATGATTATTTCCTTCAGCATGTCTTAATTTCTTGCTATCTTAGCGGCATGAAAGGAAAACAGAGGAGCGCCGTGAACTGAGGTATCAGGAGGACAGATGGACTGGAGTCAGATCCAGTATGAACGATGTTGTGGACTTGAAAAAGTATAAAAAAAGATGGATAGAAAGTTCAGACTGCTGTGGGTGGCAGGCCAAAGGCTGTTTTTGCAGATTCAAGGAAATATTTGAGGAGAGGGAAAAAATGAAGATTTTAAACGGATGTAGAATTAGAACTGGAAGAGTAATAGTCTGCTTAGAAACGAATTTAAAGATTGACTTTGTTTTCGGAAGAGCGGTTTGTTCATCTTCAGTTTTATTTGGTTTTTCGCCACTAGCCCTCGAGTTGCGCCGCCGCATGCATTCGCTATCCGGGAGGGAATACCATGGGTGTATACCATGGCGTGCAGAGCCTTGTCAGGCAGGAGATGGTCATGGTGTACCATGCGTGCAGGCCTGTCAGGACAGGAGATGGTCATGGGTGTAGTCCCAAGGCGTGCAGGGCCTGTCAGGCAGGAGATGGTCATATTAAGGGGTGTACCATGGCGTGCAGGGCCATTCAGGCAGATGGTCATGGAGTAGCCATGGCGTGCAGGGCCTGGTCAGGCAGGAGATGGTCATGGGTGTACATATGGCGTGGTGCAGGGGCCTGTCCGCAGAGATGGTCATAGGTGTACATGCGTGCAGGCCAGTCAGGCAGGAGATGGTCATGGTGTACCATGCGTGCAGGGGCTGTCAGGCAGAGAGTCATGGGTGTACCATGGCGTGCAGGCTTCACGGCAGGAGATGGTCATGGGTGGTACCAGGCGTGCAGGGCCTGTCCAGTCAGGAGATGGACATGGTGTACCCAAGGCGGCAGGGGCCCTGTCAGGCCGGAGACGGTCATCGGTGTACCATGGCTGCAGGCCTGTCAGCAGGAATGATCATGGGTGTAACCATTGCGTGCAGCCTGTCAGGCAGGAGATGGTCATGGGAGTACCATGGCGTCAGGGCCTTCAGCAGGAGATGGTCATGGTTCCCATGGCGTGCAGGCCTGTCATGCAGAGATGGGTCATGGTGTACCATTGCGTGCAGGGCCCTGTCGCAGGAAGATGTCATGGGTGTACCAGACTGCAGAGCCTGTCAGGCAGGAGATGGTCATGGGTGTACCATGCGTGCAGGCTTGTCAGGCAGGAGATTGCCATGGGTGTAACCATGGCGTGCAGAGCTGTACCGGCATGAGATGGTCAATGGGTGTACCATGGCGTGCAGGGCCTGACAGGCAGGAGATGGTCATGGGTGTACCATGGCGTGCAGGGCCTGTCAGGCAGGAGATGGTCATGGGTGTACCATGGCGTGCAGGGCCTGTCAGGCAGGAGATGGTCATGGGTGTACCATGGCGTGCAGGGCCTGTCAGGCAGGAGATGGTCATGGGTGTACCAAGGCGTGCAGGCCTTGTCAGCAGGAGATGGTTATTGGTGTAACCATGGCGTGCAGGCCTGTCAGGCAGGAGATGGTCATGGTGTACCATGACGGCAAGGCCTGTCAGGCAGAGATGGTCATGGGTGTACCATGGCGGCAAGGGCCTGTCAGGCAGGAGATGGTCATGGGTGTACCATGGCGTGCAGGGCCTGTCAGGCAGGAGATGGTCATGGGTGTACCATGGCGTGCAGAGCCTGTCAGGCAGGAGATGGTCATGGGTGTACCATGGCGTGCAGGGCCTGTCAGGCAGGAGATGGTCATGGGTGTACCATGGCGTGCAGGGCCTGTCAGGCAAGGAAGTCATGGGTGGACCATGGCGGCAGGGACCTGTCAGGCAGGAGATGGTCATGGTGTACCATGGCGTGTACAGGGCCGTCAGGCAGGAGATGTCATGTGGTAAATTTTTTTGTACCATGGCGTGCAGGCCTGTCAGGCATGAGATGGTTATGGTGTGTACCATGCGTGCAGGCCTGTCAGCAGGAGATGGTCATGGGAGTACCCATGACGTCAAGGCCTGTCAGCAGGAGATGGTCCATGGGTGTACCATGCGGGCAGGGCCTGTCAGGCAGAATGGTCAGGGTGTACCATAGCGTGCAGGGCCTGACAGGCAGGAAGATGTGTCCATGGGTGTACCATGCGTGCAGGAGCCTGTCAGGCAGGAATGGTCATGGGGTGTACCATGGCGTCAGGGCCTGTCATCAGGAGATGTCATGGTGGTACCATGGCGTGCAGGCCTGGTCAGGAGGAGATCGGTCATGGGTGTACCATGGCGTGCAAGGCCTGTCAGGCAGGAATTTCATTGGTGTACCATGGCGTGCAAGGCCTGTCAGGCAGGAGATGGTCATGGGTGTACCATGGCGTGCAAGGCCTGTCAGGCAGGAGATGGTCATGGGTGTACCATGGCGTGCAAGCCTTCAACAGGAGATGGTCCATGGGTTACAGGCGTGCAAGCCAGTCAGGCAGGAGATGGTCATGGGTGAGACCATGTCGAGCAAGGCCTGTTCGGCAGGAGATGGTCATGGGTGTACCTGGCGTGCAAGGCCTGTCAGGCAGGAGAATGGTCATGGGTGTACCATGGCGTGCAAGGCCTTCAGCAGGAGATGGCATGGTTGTACCAAAGGCGTGCAAGGCTGTCAGGCAGGATGTTGTCATGGGTGTACGCATGGGTGCAGTAGCCTGTCAGGCAGAGTATGGTCAAGGTTGTACATGGGCGGGTGCAAGGCCTGTCAGGCAAGAGATGGTCATGGGTGTACCCATGGCGAGCAAAGGCCTTTCAGGCAGGAGGTTTCATGGGTGTACCAGGCGTGCATAGCCTGTCAGCAGTAGGTGGTCATGGGAGTGCATGCCATCAAGCAGGAGGCGAGAAAAGAATTGTAATGTTCTGAGTCACGTTGTCAGCGGTTTGTGAAATTTGTTCAGCAGCTTGCGAAGAGAAAGTTTGAATGTTTATGCCCTTTAAGTTGCGACCGGTGACAAGATTCTTCTTTCTGATAAGTTTTTGGCTATGTTAGAAAAAAAAAATTGCGGAATGATCAGATTGAGTTCATTGTGACAGATACAGATGTACCAAGACTGAACGAAGGAATGTATCAGCCAGTCAAAAATATGACCGAAAAAATCTGTGAGTTTACCTCCATTTTTTCAGATAGAAAAGAAGTGGTGTTGACAAGAAAGAGAAAGAACTATGACATCAGAGAAGAATGTGTCATGGTGGAAGTTAAAGTCTCCCAGAATGATAAGCCTAGTGGGAGAGAGGCTGTAGTTGTCGAGGTGTGTGAAATTGTTGATGAAAAAGGGAAGATGTCAGATTGTTTTTACGGCTAGGAGGATGTATTTGCTTTTTTCATCAAACCGTCAATCAAAGAACAACAAGAAAATCATCAACAAACATGAAAACAACAACAGCAAAACCACCAACAAAGTGACGAACAAATTAATAAATAAAAAAAAAAGTATCAAGAAGAAAACTTGAAACATTGCACAAAAAGTCATACCAGGTTGTGTTAACATTTTCATATACCGTTTTTTCAGTCATACATTAAAAGAAATGCTGATACAGACTTGGCCTTCATTGCATTATCATAGCATCCATTCTTCCACAGTAATACATCAATTGACGGGACGGGAGAGCATGGTGGTTAGAGTGATGCATATTGCACTCGTAATCTGCAGACCAAGGTTCGAATCTTGTTCAAGAAAATTTTTCCACTCATCAATGCCGACTCCACTCCCCCTAAAAGTTCTTTGGATGAGTCTATAAACCGAGGTTCCGTGTGCACGCACGCAAAACATCTTGCTCCCATGTTAAAACCCGCTCCGCTCTTCCGGAGAGCAGGTCATTGTATTCCGTTGGGAACAGATGACAAAATTTACTAAATTGCATACACACGGGGTATTTATGTAGAAAAGCACATGAGTGCTTATTCAATTATCCTCGAAGTAAAACAGAAATAAACAGATAAAATGCAAATGTGTAGATTACAAGGTCTTCACTGCATCATCATTGCACACCCGTTTCCACAGATCATCCATTTAACAATAAGTCTAGACATACTAGGTCTTTTTCCCGTGCTGTTAGCAAGGCCAAGTGTATCAACAAAGGCACCCCTCTTATTCCCTTCATATACAAGCTCGTTGTGTTCCCACTCTGCTCTTTTCATCAATCAAAACAACCATCAGAAAAAAACAAAAAACCTAAAGAAAACAAAAAAGTGCACATGAGAGAGAGAGAGAGAAAGAGGATAGAGAGATGAGAGAGAGAGTATGTGTATGTGTGTGTGTGTGTGTGTTGTGTTTTTGTGTGTGTTTGTGTGTGTGTGTGTTGTGTGTGTTGTGTGTGTGTGTGTGTGTGTATACGTGAGTGTGTATGTGTGTGTGCGTGTGTGTGTGTGTGTGTGTGTGTGTGTGTGTGTGTGTGTGTGTGTGTGTATGTGGGTGGTGTGTGTGTGTGTGTTGTTGAGTTTTGTGTGGAGTGTGTTTTTGTGTGTGAGAAAGCTTAGAAAAGATTGCAGTCTTTGGGTTTCCGAGACCACCAATGTTGTGTGTGTGTTTGTGTGTGTGTGTGTGTGTGTGGCGTGGCGTGCGTGCGTACGTGTTGTGTGTGGTGTGTGTGTGTGTGCGTGCGTGCGTGCGTGCGTGCGTGCGTGTGTTGGTTGTGTGTTGTGTTTGTGTGTGTGTGTGTGTGAAAAGCTTAAGAAAAGATTGCAGTCTTTTGTTTCCAATACACCAATGTCATAATTATTGAGCTCCTTGCATACCACACCTTCTTTCATCTTCTTCCCACCTAACCAGATAAAGCGCGTTTTTATTAACGATTTCTACAGATTTTTTATTGTTCACCTTTGATTCGTTGTGTTTAACACCCATTGAAGGAAGAGACTAGTCCATGCACTGGTTTGCTATTATTGGTAGTTAGGCCTGTGTGTGGTTGTGGAAGTATTTCTCATCAGATCAAGGGAAGATTGTTGCTCACTTTTTAGTAACTATTGATGAGGGGGCTGTTACTCCTTCCTTTATGTGTGACTTTTAAATATCGCTGTAATGTTTGTCTTTACAATGTGTGCCTACTGTATATGGCAGTTGTGTTTTTTTAGATGAACATAGTAACCATATTGCTACAGTCTGAAGACAAGTGAATGTTATCCTGCATTGGTGTTTCAAATAATAGTTTATCCTAAAACACAGTGACATTTTTAAAGACTCGTTTTTGGAATATCATGGATTATGCTCACTGTTCTAAATTATCTTACTTGCATGCGACACAAGCACACCTTTTAAACATTAATTGTACTTTCTGATAAATGATTTTGGGGCGGAAGTTCAGACTGAAACCTGTGGTTGATTTAAAGTAATATCTCTTTTTTAACCTAGTTTACCTTCTGAATTTCATATCAATAAGATGGTACATTTTCGTAAATCAAAGACTTATTTCTAAAATGAGTATTCACCTTCTCAAATTGAGGTACATCATGGAGCTGTATTTGCCTGAAGAAATTAACTCAGCATGGTGTATCGATACTTGTGATTTGAAAAGCTATGAAACTTTATTGCAGTCGTGTTCACCAAAAGAAAGTTTAGAGGTTTAAACGTAAGATTCGACAATACACGAAGAAGTAATTATGACCAAAGCCATAGATAGATTATATATGTGGAGTGTTATCTATCTATACAGTGTCCAGACATACAACCATAAGTTTGTGTCAACACACGTTATAAGAAGGCCTCTGTGGATGTTTTCGAACGGAACGATTAAAAGCAGTGTTGAGGGGATGTTGATAGCATATTCTACTGTGCATGGTCCCATAGGGAGTGTCTGTAAAGATTATATTGGGAACCACTGTAGAGAAAAACCCACACAGACAGCCTATGATACTGCCCATAAGCAAGTGTCCCAAAAGCAGCCTGTCAGCATGTGTGTATAAGAGCAATCACAGGACATGTCTACAACACGGTATTGATAAGAATATCCTTCCGAAGGTCATTAGATGTATTTCAGGCAGTGTCCCCTTCTTTGAGTGTTTCCTGTGAAGTGTCCATCAAAGTTTTCTATAGGCAGAGGGAGTCAAATCTAAGTCAAAGTTAAACTTTTATTTTCAGATGGTACATTCAATAAGCAGGCTATTTTTGCTTTTTTTCTTCAAGCCACTATCATAAGAAAAAAAAGCGAGAAAAAAGATATGTATATGCAGACATTGAATTAAAAACCGGATCTATGATAAACTATACAAATCAAACCAAGAAAATGACAATAACATTGCATAATATGGAAGTAAAAACAAAAAACCAAAACCCATAAAATATTAAACAATACAATTCAAATAATTCAAAAGTCGTGAAAAAATACCGTCTTAATACAAACAAACAAGTCAACAAAGAAAAAACCAAACCAAAAACAAAAAAGAAGACAAAACAAAAATAAAAAAAGTATAACACCAACTGCTTTCCTTACCTTCTCACGCTACACACATAACTCACACAAACATTCATCATAAAACAACTGAATAAAACACCAAAAGATGAAATCACAAGAACAATCACAACAAAGCAATAAACATCCAAACAAACACAAACATACGTACACCAACAACAGCGAAAATAACTAACATAGGACAAGAATAAACAGCGAAGACAAATAAAGGAACAATATAGAACTAACAAAAGACGTGAAAAGAGGTCCAAAATACCCCCTACCCCTCCCCAAGAAAACCACACCCTAAACCAAAACAAACAAAAAGCAAAATGAACCAGAACCCCTACCCACCACCACCAGCAATTACAACAACAACAACCAATGGATATAACAGAGAACGATGTATCATTTACACATCTTACATACACATACACATACCCATACACAACTCATCCTCACCCTTATTCCCTTCACCGACATAATATACTCATAAATAAGGAAAAACAGAATAACCAACAGCCATTGGATTCAGAGCAAAAGAAGTATAACAAAGACATCCATTTCCCTCCCTTATTCCACTGGTCAATACAAATTATATACATGTGGCGTTTTTGGTTTGAGGCCGAGCAACGTTAATCCTTCGATCCAAAGAATCAATCAGCATGTAAACCCCACCCAGCAGTACTAACGTCAGCAATAACAATTAGCTCATCTAATTCAATAAAAGAAAACTAACAGCGACAAAATTAAATAGATCACATAATTTTGAATAAACAAAAAACTAAAAAGGCCAAAACAAGCTAGAAGGTAAAAAACCTAACCCATCCAATTGACACAACACACACGGCACTCACACACATGTCCATACACACACACACACACACACTACACACCAGATTCAAAGCGTTTTGGGTTGATATCATATTAACCCAGATATAATAGGCTTACAACATTACACTATATGAATATGAAATCTTGGGTCATAGCTAGGTGGATCTGGTGGTCTAGAGGTAATCGCGCCTGTCTAGAAAGCGAAAAGTGCCGGGCTGAAGTGCGCGGCGGTTTCGTACCATCCGGTTGGACGAAACTTTTCCCCCATCCATTAGACCCAGAGTGGTGGGTCTGGGGCTATCTTTCGATGAACATAAACCGAGGTCCCGTATTACACGAAATTATAGCGCACGTAAAAGCACCCACGGCAACAAGAGAGTTGTCCCTGGCAAAAATCTTAGAAAAAAAAAGCCACTCAGATAGGGAAACAAATACAGTTCTGACTTGAAAAAAAAAAAAAAATGGTGCGCTGACTGCGCTTGTGGCGAACGGCGCTCTCACCGCTCTCCCGGGAGACACCCGAATTCATGGCGAGAGAAATCTGCCGTGACTTTAAGTGGTATAAATGAAATCTGAGCGCTTTGATTTGTTGCTTTACAAGATTCAGCGCTATATAAATTCCATACATTATTATTATTATTATTATTATTATTATTATTATTAGTTATTATTATTATATTATTATGACAAGATATCGACCCAATGACACTTAAATCACTCTCTTTTATTCATGAAATATCTTTTTAGAATGTTTTTTTATACTGATTTTTGCTTTTAAAACATTTCTCATATTTGGGAAGTTTATTCCATCGGTCACTGACCTTAATACAAGAGCTCTATTTAATAGGTTAGTTGCAGTCTTGGAAATTTAGCAAAATGGATTGTGTCAATGTTGGTTACTTTGAAAAGCATTGGTAATCTTCGAATGCATTTTGATTAAGAACTTTTTGCATAAACACAGCTTTATTGAATAAAAGATCGTTTCGAAATGTCAGACTTTTATTTGCTTAGAATCCACGATTGTCAGGTGCTTGTTTGTTTTAACAATCAAGTTTTACTGCTCTTTTATATAAACGATGAATGAATTCAAGTTTGTTCCACTGCGTACCCCATATAGTAGACGCATAGCTCAATGATTGATAGAATTGACCGCAAAAAAATAGTTTTACCGAGAGTGATTATTTAGAAGTTTTTTATTTTGGAAATTGAAGTACCTTGATCTAGTCGTTGACCTAGTGACATCATGTGATCACTCCCCAGTCATATTTTTGTCAATGGTAACACCTAAAATTATTCATAGAGCAACTTCTTCAACTACTCCATCCAATAACAGAGGTTTGAAACCTATCATGACATTTGTAGTACCTTTTCTGTTCTGTCTTGCGGAACGTACAATAACATTTTTGTTTTTGTGCATTTAAGGATCATGAGTTAATTGAGTCCCCAAATAATCAATTTGTTCAATAATGTATTGAATTTTGCGAGTGAATCTGCAGTGGAGTCTGAATCACTACAACAAGAGTGGTATCGTCAGCAAACATTTTCACTGTTACATTACAATAAACATGGTAAATCATTTTACAAAGACAGAAAACAAAGTGGCCCCCATACGAGACTTGTGGGGTAGCCCACCATATCTAATGGTATAAGTTCTGATGCTTGATTCTTTCCAGATACACAAGCTGCAGCCTATTAGAAAATTTTCTAGTAGTTGATAACTTTCAGTGGCAGTTTGTCACATTCTAATTTACTCAATAACAAAGAGTGTTAATCACATGAAATGCTTTTCAAATCAACAAAAAGGAGGAAGGTATGCAAAGACACTGCTATTTCCTTTTGAGTGCAGGCCTGTCTGGCTGGTGGCCTCGACAGGGGCCATACACTGAAAACAACATATCAAAATAAGGGTGATATATTTGCTGCTAAACGTTTACATACATTCTACACATATTGATATGTCTGGGATATTTACGTGGAACAACCAAAGAATAAATGTTTTAATATGATGTCCTTATGCAGATCCATCTATGACACATTACAGAAGTATGCAACAAGGATTATTGAATGTAAGTATCCATCAACCCACACATAGATTGTGTATATGTTACAGTTTTCTTAAACACATACAGACAGCAACACAGTGTTGACATGAGTGGGCCCACTATAGGAGTGTTTACAGTGGTTTTGACAGCAATTATTCACGGGGGAGTGTTGACAACATATTGTTACACACAGAGAGTTTAACATGTGCATTTATTCCAGGCTATGACTATCTGATTTTGGAGAGCTGCATGCTCATTCTAACCACTCCACTACTATTCCTTCTGTCCTGCCATATTTAACAAGCACACTTTCAAATTTTAGTAACATCTTATCAAATACAGACCATGCAATGTTGTTCTAGGCACATAAGCAACACAATAATACTCACGTCTCTGTCTTCTCAAAGGCTGGGTCAAAACGAAACGAGCCCTCCCCCCCCCCAACCATGTAAAACCCTTGTACTGTGCCGGGTGCCATTGTGGAGAGTTAACCTGTTTGTTTCTGACCAAACATGTTGGACCCTTCTAAAACTTTAAAAATGAATAAAAAGATGATGTCATCTTCAGGAATTCCTGTTCAGATCCAACATGAAGTTGCCCTTCTCACAACTTTTTAAAACTGAAGAAGATGCAGTTATATTCAGGGATCATATTCTGATCCAATAGTACATTCCTTCACAACCTTAAAAACAAGACGATGAGTATTCTTCAGCCATTCAGCACACCACGGTCACAGCATGTGGTCAAAACATGGAAACCAGTGACTTTGAACCAAACTCCACCTTCTACATGTCCACATTCCTCAAGGGAGTGATATAAGATCAAATCACAGACTAATAGATGAACCATTTTAGACAGAGCCTGAAGGATAATGGGCAATCAAAGCTCACCTGCATCTTTAGTGTTTAAGATAGTTTCTAAAATATGCAACAACAAAAAAACAAATAAAAAGAACGAACACCTATCAGTAAATGTTACTTTGTGTGTTGTTTTGGAAACGCTGTACTGGGCATGTAGCCATAAATGGTGATTGTGTGGTGAAGGTGCAGGAGCAGTGACCATGATGACAGTGATGAAGGCTGTCTACCTGCTGATGCTCATTCTAGGCTCTCTTCTACTTCCAAATAACAACCGTACCAAGCAGTTTTTGCCGTGTGAGTACAATCAGACACTGCCTGTAAATGCTGTCACATAGCGTTTTGTGCTGTTTCATTCATTCCTATCATTCATTTAATAATTCTAAGTTTATCTTTCTACATTTTATTCACTGTAACTTTTGTTCCCCCCTTTCTTTATCTAATTATTTGTGCCAACTTTCTTTTCTTTTCTTTCTTTTCTTTTATATTCTTTCTGTTCTTTTCTTCCACTCCTTCTTTCCCTTCGTTTTCTTCATTCCTCCATTATCTTTTGTTTTCTATCTTCTTTTAATTTGTTTTATTTTAAGCAGAGCATACGACAAAACAGAACGTGGATTGCTGTAAACCAACAGGAGCTCTCTTTTTCTTGGGCTGGAATTTCTATGTCTCTCGTTTTTTAGTAATGCAGAGGAGGTGGGGTGGGGGGGGGTGGATTAAGGTTGGGATATTTTCGTGAGAGAAAAATAAATAGAATACAAACAACAATGCTACCGCATCATACAAGACGTGCACGCGCACGCGCGAGAATACACACACACACACACACACACAACATGGATCACAACAACACCACTTGATCACACTCACACACACACCACACAAAACTCACACATCACACACACACAACAACACACACACTCACACCACACACACACACATTCTTTTCGGATGAGACTAATAAACCAAGGCCGCGTGTTCGAACGCATCAGAACATCTGCGTCACACGTTAAATCCGTTCCGCTTTTCGGAAGAGTAGCCATTTGTGCCGGTGGAAACAGATGACAAAATTTAAAAAATCAGCATATACATGGACTGGAATGTAAATAAAACACATGAGTGCTTATCAAATTATCACTCGATATAAAATAATAAATCGAGAAAACACCCAAAAAACGCGCGCAGCGCGCGCTCATAGCAAACATCAAATATGATGTAACAAAAAGGCATGTTGACAAATGACACTTTTTTTATAAGAGGAGAACAAGAAATAACAAAGGAAGAACGTAGAATCACATGATAGAGGATAGAGGCGAAGAGAGAGAGAAACAGACAGATAGACGGCAATAGACGATCATGACAGATACGGAATGAAGCTAAGAGGCGTGGACAGTTGTTATAACCTAGATTTAGTATTACATATTTCCCCGGTTTATAGAACTCTAGTGCACATTAAGATCAATCACACTAGGTGATTAATGTATGTCATATCCATTCAGAAATTCATACTGACTCGAAATGTTAGAGTAAAATAGCATGCTATATATGTCTCCTCAAATGTTACAATCTTTCCGCTCACAGCCGCAAGTATGAGCACACAAGATAATCAGGAAAACTTCCCAGATCTCACACTAAAACCATCAAAAAGAAGACTAATCCAATCTTTGTCCACGAAGTCCCTTTGAAGAGCGCAAACTCTTTGTTTTGAAAAACACTCCAGTGGACGTAAACCTGACTGAAATGCCAAGAGATAGGTTCCTATCTCTCGTGAATCACATACAGACAGAGCACAGATTGACTCAGGAATCAAGCAGATTTCTTATTCTCGAATCAATTAAAAAACATATCATTTCCATAACAAAAGTCCACCGCCCCCCCCCAAAAAAAAAAGGAAATCTCCTTTCCGCAACCACCGTGGATCAACAGCCAAACTCTGTGAACTACACCACTAAACAAAACCTCAATCAGTTAATGACTTTCACATCCTCATACTCCCTTGTATTCCATCAAGCTCTCTCCTGTTCTCGGTAAAATCTCTCCGCTGTCTCCCCTGTTCCCTCTCTTCCTGTCTCTCTCCTCCCTTCCTCCTCACAGATCATCTTTCTACCTACTGTCTCTCCTCCCTGGTCACTCATCTTCCCGTCCTCTCCTCCCTGCCACGCGATGACAGCCCCTTGTTTAACACATACCCAGCTCCCTTCTACTTACCACTGACGATTCCAGAACCTTAAGGAACTCTCCAAACATAACGCAAACTACCCAAACATCTCCAGTAACAGTAAAATCATTCTGAAGATACTATTAACTATTTCGGAAACTTCTAGAATTTCATATAAATCGTAAAACAGTCTCATAAACTCCACAGGAAACTAAACACATTGGCAAGCAAGGGTAAATATGCATTTCTACCAAACAAGATCTCATCACCAATACATGCGTCATTAAACAAAGAAGCCGTTTCCTAGCAAGCCTAGAAAGATCGAGCTTGAAAATCTAAACCTGTTTGTGACAACTCCAATATACACCTCAAATTATTACACTCACACTCACGTTTGAGTTTTGACAGTTGATTAACAATTCAAATCAATCAAGACTCTGCTTACTACTGCTTCTTTCCCACGCATGATATTACATCATACATTTACAGAGCCTTAGAACTGAATCCCATGCGCAGGCTAGTGGAAGTGATCTAGTCCGTCACCATCCTGACCCCGTACCCCCTCACTGCCACCTCACACACACTGGCTTACAACCCAACTAAGCCAGTCCCCTCCTCTCCTCCAGTCTCCCCTCTGTCACTTTTACAACAGGACTGAGAAAATTGTTATTAAACCATTTATTTTGTCATAAATACTCCTAACTTTAACTGTAGTTGCTACCTGCTATTTAGCTCCTTTCTTCTTTTTGCTAGTTTCTTTATAAACAATCATGTACTAATTTTGTCACATTCACTCCTATAAAAGATTTGCTTATTCGTTTCCTACATTTTAGATCAAGAAAACGATTCTTAAGATCGATTAACAAGTTTTCTTGGTATCAAAATCTTTAACACCGTTTATTATAAATTAAAAAAATTCTATTTTTCCACTCAATTCAGAATACCATCAATATTAACAAACAAAATACCAATCAAAGTTTACTCTCAAACCTGATGGAGGGGGGGGGGGAGACCTGTCCACTTCACCACACAAAAATAAAAAAATGCAGTTTACCATATAAGTTCAATATTAGTTCCAATCAAAAGTTGTCAATCTGTTATTCAAGAGTCAAGTTTCAAGATTTTATTCAAGAAAACCCAAGGGGCAAATGAAATTCAACACAGCCACAACTTGGCGGACATAGGTGTGAAAAAAAACTCTCAACTCAAACTCACCCAACATGGAAGCAGAAAGGAAAGCAACAAACTATGGACATGAAAAGCAAACCATTCACAAAAGAGGAAGGCTACAGCAAATTAACATGTATGCCTGAATACATTAGCATCCATCAACGCATACTCTCTCTCTCTCTCTCTCTCTCTCTCTCTCTCATTTCTCTCTCACTCTCTCCATCCCGTCTTCTCACTCTCTCATCTTCATCTCTCTCTCTCTCAATCTCCATCATCCTCTCACTATCTCTCTCTCTCTCTCTCACACTTCACTCTCTCTCAACAGCAAATCAGACCCAAGGCAAAGGCATCCACAACACACACGGTCGCCTGCCCCTGCGTCACACACACACACACACACACACACACATTCAAAAGAAAATACAAAATTTATCACTAGCAGCTTATCAATGTGAGATGGATCTCCTTGCTACAAACACAACCAGTACATAGATAGGCGAGCACATACGTTTCATAAAACAATTTGGGGGCACACACAAACACACATACACACACATACACACACAGCATATATGCATGTACATGGCGGGGATGCGATATGATCACACAATGACATGGCCATTGAAGTCTATACAACAAAGCAAATTAACTTATCCCATAACAACTAACAAAATGCACTAGATCATCTAAGAGCGGCACAAATTCAGTAGGTTATCATTCTATCTTTGAACAATTTTAACCTTGATAAGCAAGAATTTATTTGTGGACTAAACAATTCCAAGCAACTTCAAAACATTTGGGGGGTGGGGATAATATCCTGGGATAAATTTGTTTCTAGCTGCACAAAGAAAGACATTTTTGAAAAGATAATTGAACTCATCACATAAGCCTGTTTTCACCACATTTATCACAGACTCTCTCTGCTCTGGGAACTTTCTTATTCAGCCTATTTGAGATGGGAAGTCTAGAATTTAACATTGGAGAAGAAATAAAAGCTTAATGACAAATTTGCGAAGAAGAATCGACAGATAACCGTCAAAACAGAAACACTTTTTAAAATAGTCGATATTAACAAATGATATCGTTGTTATCTACATGAGTTGTATAGTCTGTCACAAGAGATGCCAGGCTGCATACTGACGATCCAGATTTCGAGAAGAGCACTGCCCAAGTTTGCTGCGGCATCCTAAAGCTTGGTTTATTAAAGTAACGTCATGAAATAAATTGCGTCCATGTAATGGGTGCGTCAATCATTTTTGGTTGGTTCTTTTTTCCTTGTAACACGGTTTTCACCGATGTTTCGTCATCAAAGAGCTGCTACTCTCTTGGCATGCCGTATTTACGTCGGATCTGCAACGAACACAACGGTATACTGTAGCTGGGCGCATAGTTTGAAAGATACTTTATTCCCTCACACAGTCGGAACACTTCCAGGTTCGTGCTTTCTTTCTGCTCAAGAAACATTTGTCAGTTTTTTCTCGACTTTCCTTGGAATAATTATTTCTTTTAAATATTGGTGTTCCATAGGGATCTACATTTTCATCAAGTCTAGTCATTTGATATTGTCGTTTTTCATCATCGTACTCACCGCTCGCAGACTATGGGTACACTAGTGGCGGGTTATTTTCATAGCAGTCAGCCGCCCTGGGATTCTTAGGCCTTGAGGGCACCAGGGAAAACCGTAAATAGATTCTGGAAGCATCGTTCAGGTCTTGAAGATGCCAATCATGAGTCCTGTGCTTACGCATAAAACTTGTCTTACTTCTTTTCTTCAGGGAGCAACTAAATTACGTTTAAACATAAACACTTGCAGTTCCTTCCACTGCCAATAAAGACAATTAGAGTCGTTTCAAGATACTGTCATGTGTGAGTGTGTTGATACTACTACTACTACTACTACTACTACTACTACTACTACTACTACTACTACTACTACTACTACTTCTACTACTACTACTACTACTACTACTACTACTACTACTACTACTACTACTACTACTAATGATAATAACAATAATAATGATGATAATAATAATAATAATGTATGGAATTTATATAGCGCAGAATCTTGCAAAGGAACAAATCAAAGCGCTTACATTGAAATCATGTACACTTATGCAATCATTCAGAATGTAATAAAAAGATATCAATATCTCACACACACACACGCGCGCGCGCGCAAGACGCGCGCGCACACACACCCAAACAGCATGCCTATCCCGTGAAGAGATGTGGTGGGGTGGCCGCTGAAGAGTATGCTAGATTATGAGAGGGAAGATCTTAGGAAATAAGTGTTTTGAGGCTGGTTTTTGAAAGAATCGAATAATAGCTTTTGGAAGGGACAGAGGGAGTCATTCCAATAAATGGAACACAGACAACACAGAGCCATGGGCCAATAACAGTAGCTTGCTTGAATCTCAATATTCGGAAGCAGTATCCTCAGTTGAAGGAATCCGAACCGGGATGGAGTGTACACGAAGACATTTCAGAGAGAGAGGGTGTAAACAGATTTGTGGAGACCATTTAAACAGATTGTGCAAATCTTGTACTTCACATCTTAGTGAGTCGGGAGCCAATGCATAGATCGCAAGAGAGGAGTGATGTGTTTTCAAACTTTTTCTTTTCTTAGGACTAGTCGAGCTGCAGAGTTGAAAGTGGTTGTTAAGTTGTTTCAGAACTACTTTGTTTTAGTACTTTAGAGGCAAAAGGTAAGTTTGAGACAGGTCTATAGTTTTTCAAAATGTTCGGATCAAAATCATGCTTTTTGAGTAGAGGTCTGGCTATTGCAGTTTTGAGAGCTGATGGAACATTTCCTGAAAGAAGCGATAAGTTTACTATTTTGGTTACGGAAGGTACAAGTAGTGAAAGGCACTGTAAAAGAAGAGGAGCAGGTATGGGATCAAGATCGCATGATTTAATGATAATTTCCTTCAGGATTGTCTTAATTTCTTGCTCTCTAGCGGCATGAAAGGAAAACAGAGGAGCGCCAGTGAACTGAGGATCAGGAGGAGCAGGTTGGATTGGAGTCTGATCCAGTATGAACGATGTTGTGGACTTGAAAAAGTATAAAAAAAGATGGATAGAAAGTTCAGACTGCTGTGGGTGGCAGGCCAAAGGCTGTTTTTGCAGATTCAAGGAAATATTTGAGGAGAGGGAAAAAATGAAGATTTTAAACGGATGTAGAATTAGAACTGGAAGAGTAATAGTCTGCTTAGAAACGAATTTAAAGATTGACTTTGTTTTCGGAAGAGCGGTTTGTTCATCTTCAGTTTTATTTGGTTTTTCGCCACTAGCCCTCGAGTTGCGCCGCCGCATGCATTCGCTATCCGGGAGGGAATACCATGGGTGTATACCATGGCGTGCAGAGCCTTGTCAGGCAGGAGATGGTCATGGTGTACCATGCGTGCAGGCCTGTCAGGACAGGAGATGGTCATGGGTGTAGTCCCAAGGCGTGCAGGGCCTGTCAGGCAGGAGATGGTCATATTAAGGGGTGTACCATGGCGTGCAGGGCCATTCAGGCAGATGGTCATGGAGTAGCCATGGCGTGCAGGGCCTGGTCAGGCAGGAGATGGTCATGGGTGTACATATGGCGTGGTGCAGGGGCCTGTCCGCAGAGATGGTCATAGGTGTACATGCGTGCAGGCCAGTCAGGCAGGAGATGGTCATGGTGTACCATGCGTGCAGGGGCTGTCAGGCAGAGAGTCATGGGTGTACCATGGCGTGCAGGCTTCACGGCAGGAGATGGTCATGGGTGGTACCAGGCGTGCAGGGCCTGTCCAGTCAGGAGATGGACATGGTGTACCCAAGGCGGCAGGGGCCCTGTCAGGCCGGAGACGGTCATCGGTGTACCATGGCTGCAGGCCTGTCAGCAGGAATGATCATGGGTGTAACCATTGCGTGCAGCCTGTCAGGCAGGAGATGGTCATGGGAGTACCATGGCGTCAGGGCCTTCAGCAGGAGATGGTCATGGTTCCCATGGCGTGCAGGCCTGTCATGCAGAGATGGGTCATGGTGTACCATTGCGTGCAGGGCCCTGTCGCAGGAAGATGTCATGGGTGTACCAGACTGCAGAGCCTGTCAGGCAGGAGATGGTCATGGGTGTACCATGCGTGCAGGCTTGTCAGGCAGGAGATTGCCATGGGTGTAACCATGGCGTGCAGAGCTGTACCGGCATGAGATGGTCAATGGGTGTACCATGGCGTGCAGGGCCTGACAGGCAGGAGGTGGTCATGGGTGTACCATGGCGTGCAGGGCCTGTCAGGCAGGAGATGGTCATGGGTGTACCATGGCGTGCAGGGCCTGTCAGGCAGGAGATGGTCATGGGTGTACCATGGCGTGCAGGGCCTGTCAGGCAGGAGATGGTCATGGGTGTACCATGGCGTGCAGGGCCTGTCAGGCAGGAGATGGTCATGGGTGTACCATGGCGTGCAGGCCTGTCAGGCAGGAGATGGTCATGGGTGTACCATGACGTGCAAGGCCTGTCAGGCAGGAGATGGTCATGGGTGTACCATGGCGTGCAGGGCCTGTCAGGCAGGAGATGGTCATGGGTGTACCATGGCGTGCAAGGCCTGTCAGGCAGGAGATGGTCATGGGTGTACCATGGCGTGCAGAGCCTGTCAGGCAGGAGATGGTCATGGGTGTACCATGGCGTGCAGGGCCTGTCAGGCAGGAGATGGTCATGGGTGTACCATGGCGTGCAGGCCTGTCAGGCAAGGAAGTCATGGGTGGACCATGGCGGCAGGGACCTGTCAGGCAGGAGATGGTCATGGTGTACCATGGCGTGTACAGGGCCGTCAGGCAGGAGATGTCATGTGGTAAATTTTTTTGTACCATGGCGTGCAGGCCTGTCAGGCATGAGATGGTTATGGTGTGTACCATGCGTGCAGGCCTGTCAGCAGGAGATGGTCATGGGAGTACCCATGACGTCAAGGCCTGTCAGCAGGAGATGGTCCATGGGTGTACCATGCGGGCAGGGCCTGTCAGGCAGAATGGTCAGGGTGTACCATAGCGTGCAGGGCCTGACAGGCAGGAAGATGTGTCCATGGGTGTACCATGCGTGCAGGAGCCTGTCAGGCAGGAATGGTCATGGGGTGTACCATGGCGTCAGGGCCTGTCATCAGGAGATGTCATGGTGGTACCATGGCGTGCAGGCCTGGTCAGGAGGAGATCGGTCATGGGTGTACCATGGCGTGCAGGGCCTGTCAGGCAGGAGATGTTCATTGGTGTACCATGGCGTGCAGAGCCTGTCAGGCAGGAGATGGTCATGGGTGTACCATGGCGTGCAAGGCCTGTCAGGCAGGAGATGGTCATGGGTGTACCATGGCGTGCAAGCCTTCAACAGGAGATGGTCCATGGGTTACAGGCGTGCAAGCCAGTCAGGCAGGAGATGGTCATGGGTGAGACCATGTCGAGCAAGGCCTGTTCGGCAGGAGATGGTCATGGGTGTACCTGGCGTGCAAGGCCTGTCAGGCAGGAGAATGGTCATGGGTGTACCATGGCGTGCAAGGCCTTCAGCAGGAGATGGCATGGTTGTACCAAAGGCGTGCAAGGCTGTCAGGCAGGATGTTGTCATGGGTGTACGCATGGGTGCAGTAGCCTGTCAGGCAGAGTATGGTCAAGGTTGTACATGGGCGGGTGCAAGGCCTGTCAGGCAAGAGATGGTCATGGGTGTACCCATGGCGAGCAAAGGCCTTTCAGGCAGGAGGTTTCATGGGTGTACCAGGCGTGCATAGCCTGTCAGCAGTAGGTGGTCATGGGAGTGCATGCCATCAAGCAGGAGGCGAGAAAAGAATTGTAATGTTCTGAGTCACGTTGTCAGCGGTTTGTGAAATTTGTTCAGCAGCTTGCGAAGAGAAAGTTTGAATGTTTATGCCCTTTAAGTTGCGACCGGTGACAAGATTCTTCTTTCTGATAAGTTTTTGGCTATGTTAGAAAAAAAAAATTGCGGAATGATCAGATTGAGTTCATTGTGACAGATACAGATGTACCAAGACTGAACGAAGGAATGTATCAGCCAGTCAAAAATATGACCGAAAAAATCTGTGAGTTTACCTCCATTTTTTCAGATAGAAAAGAAGTGGTGTTGACAAGAAAGAGAAAGAACTATGACATCAGAGAAGAATGTGTCATGGTGGAAGTTAAAGTCTCCCAGAATGATAAGCCTAGTGGGAGATTGCTAGTAGTTGTCGAGGTGTGTGAAATTCTTGATGAAAAAGGGAAGATGTCAGATTGTTTTACGGCTAGGAGGATGTATTTGCTTTTTTCATCAAACCGTCAATCAAAGAACAACAAGAAAATCATCAACAAACATGAAAACAACAACAGCAAAACCAACAACAAAGTGACAAACAAATTAATAAATAAAATAAAAAGTATCAAGAAGAAAACTTGAAACATTGCACAAAAAGTCATACCAGGTTGTGTTAACATTTTCATAAGACCAGTTTTTTCATTCATGACATTAAAAGAAATGCTGATATCAGACATGGCCTTCATGCATATCATAGCATTCCATTCCTTCCACAGTAATACATCAATTGACGGGACGGAGAGCATGGTGGTTAGAGTGATGCATATTGCACTCGTAATCTGCAGACCAAGGTTCGAATCTTGTTCAAGAAAATTTTTCCACTCATCAATGCCGAACTCCACTCCCCAAAAAGTTCTTTTGGATGATCTATAAACCGGAGGTCCGTGTGCACCCAACGAAGCAAAACATCTTGCTCCCATGTTAAAAACCCTCCGCTCTCGGAGAGCAGGTCATTGTATACCGTTGGGAACAGAGACAAAATTTACTAAATTGCATACACACGGGGTATTTATGTAAAAAGCACATGATGCTTATTCAATTGATCCTCGAAGTAAAACAGAAATAAACAATAAAATATGCAAATGGTAGATTACAAGGTCTTCACTGCATCATCATTGCACACCCGTTTCCACAGATCATCCATTTAACAATAAGTCTAGACATACTAGGTCTTTTTCCCGTGCTGTTAGCAAGGCCAAGTGTATCAACAAAGGCACCCCTCTTATTCCCTTCATATACAAGCTCGTTGTGTTCCCACTCTGCTCTTTTCATCAATCAAAACAACCATCAGAAAAAAACAAAAAACCTAAAGAAAACAAAAAAGTGCACATGAGAGAGAGAGAGAGAAAGAGGATAGAGAGATGAGAGAGAGAGTATGTGTATGTGTGTGTGTGTGTGTGTTGTGTTTTTGTGTGTGTTTGTGTGTGTGTGTGTTGTGTGTGTTGTGTGTGTGTGTGTGTGTGTATACGTGAGT
Organism: Rapana venosa; assembly: GCA_028751875.1. NCBI lineage: Eukaryota > Metazoa > Mollusca > Gastropoda > Neogastropoda > Muricidae > Rapana > Rapana venosa. The sequence continues at coordinate 64,374,362 of CM054146.1, read as the reverse complement.
GTGTATGTGTGTGTGCGTGTGTGTGTGTGTGTGTGTGTGTGTGTGTGTGTGTGTGTGTGTGTGTGTATGTGGGTGGTGTGTGTGTGTGTGTTGTTGAGTTTTGTGTGGAGTGTGTTTTTGTGTGTGAGAAAGCTTAGAAAAGATTGCAGTCTTTGGGTTTCCGAGACCACCAATGTTGTGTGTGTGTTTGTGTGTGTGTGTGTGTGTGTGGCGTGGCGTGCGTGCGTACGTGTTGTGTGTGGTGTGTGTGTGTGTGCGTGCGTGCGTGCGTGCGTGCGTGCGTGTGTTGGTTGTGTGTTGTGTTTGTGTGTGTGTGTGTGTGAAAAGCTTAAGAAAAGATTGCAGTCTTTTGTTTCCAATACACCAATGTCATAATTATTGAGCTCCTTGCATACCACACCTTCTTTCATCTTCTTCCCACCTAACCAGATAAAGCGCGTTTTTATTAACGATTTCTACAGATTTTTTATTGTTCACCTTTGATTCGTTGTGTTTAACACCCATTGAAGGAAGAGACTAGTCCATGCACTGGTTTGCTATTATTGGTAGTTAGGCCTGTGTGTGGTTGTGGAAGTATTTCTCATCAGATCAAGGGAAGATTGTTGCTCACTTTTTAGTAACTATTGATGAGGGGGCTGTTACTCCTTCCTTTATGTGTGACTTTTAAATATCGCTGTAATGTTTGTCTTTACAATGTGTGCCTACTGTATATGGCAGTTGTGTTTTTTTAGATGAACATAGTAACCATATTGCTACAGTCTGAAGACAAGTGAATGTTATCCTGCATTGGTGTTTCAAATAATAGTTTATCCTAAAACACAGTGACATTTTTAAAGACTCGTTTTTGGAATATCATGGATTATGCTCACTGTTCTAAATTATCTTACTTGCATGCGACACAAGCACACCTTTTAAACATTAATTGTACTTTCTGATAAATGATTTTGGGGCGGAAGTTCAGACTGAAACCTGTGGTTGATTTAAAGTAAAATCTCTTTTAACCTAGTTACCTTCTGAATTTCATATCAATAAGATGGTACATTTTCGTAAATCAAAGACTTATTTCTAAAATGAGTATTCACCTTCTCAAATTGAGGTACATCATGGAGCTGTATTTGCCTGAAGAAATTAACTCAGCATGGTGTATCGATACTTGTGATTTGAAAAGCTATGAAACTTTATTGCAGTCGTGTTCACCAAAAGAAAGTTTAGAGGTTTAAACGTAAGATTCGACAATACACGAAGAAGTAATTATGACCAAAGCCATAGATAGATTATATATGTGGAGTGTTATCTATCTATACAGTGTCCAGACATACAACCATAAGTTTGTGTCAACACACGTTATAAGAAGGCCTCTGTGGATGTTTTCGAACGGAACGATTAAAAGCAGTGTTGAGGGGATGTTGATAGCATATTCTACTGTGCATGGTCCCATAGGGAGTGTCTGTAAAGATTATATTGGGAACCACTGTAGAGAAAAACCCACACAGACAGCCTATGATACTGCCCATAAGCAAGTGTCCCAAAAGCAGCCTGTCAGCATGTGTGTATAAGAGCAATCACAGGACATGTCTACAACACGGTATTGATAAGAATATCCTTCCGAAGGTCATTAGATGTATTTCAGGCAGTGTCCCCTTCTTTGAGTGTTTCCTGTGAAGTGTCCATCAAAGTTTTCTATAGGCAGAGGGAGTCAAATCTAAGTCAAAGTTAAACTTTTATTTTCAGATGGTACATTCAATAAGCAGGCTATTTTTGCTTTTTTTCTTCAAGCCACTATCATAAGAAAAAAAAGCGAGAAAAAAGATATGTATATGCAGACATTGAATTAAAAACCGGATCTATGATAAACTATACAAATCAAACCAAGAAAATGACAATAACATTGCATAATATGGAAGTAAAAACAAAAAACCAAAACCCATAAAATATTAAACAATACAATTCAAATAATTCAAAAGTCGTGAAAAAATACCGTCTTAATACAAACAAACAAGTCAACAAAGAAAAAACCAAACCAAAAACAAAAAAGAAGACAAAACAAAAATAAAAAAAGTATAACACCAACTGCTTTCCTTACCTTCTCACGCTACACACATAACTCACACAAACATTCATCATAAAACAACTGAATAAAACACCAAAAGATGAAATCACAAGAACAATCACAACAAAGCAATAAACATCCAAACAAACACAAACATACGTACACCAACAACAGCGAAAATAACTAACATAGGACAAGAATAAACAGCGAAGACAAATAAAGGAACAATATAGAACTAACAAAAGACGTGAAAAGAGGTCCAAAATACCCCCTACCCCTCCCCAAGAAAACCACACCCTAAACCAAAACAAACAAAAAGCAAAATGAACCAGAACCCCTACCCACCACCACCAGCAATTACAACAACAACAACCAATGGATATAACAGAGAACGATGTATCATTTACACATCTTACATACACATACACATACCCATACACAACTCATCCTCACCCTTATTCCCTTCACCGACATAATATACTCATAAATAAGGAAAAACAGAATAACCAACAGCCATTGGATTCAGAGCAAAAGAAGTATAACAAAGACATCCATTTCCCTCCCTTATTCCACTGGTCAATACAAATTATATACATGTGGCGTTTTTGGTTTGAGGCCGAGCAACGTTAATCCTTCGATCCAAAGAATCAATCAGCATGTAAACCCCACCCAGCAGTACTAACGTCAGCAATAACAATTAGCTCATCTAATTCAATAAAAGAAAACTAACAGCGACAAAATTAAATAGATCACATAATTTTGAATAAACAAAAAACTAAAAAGGCCAAAACAAGCTAGAAGGTAAAAAACCTAACCCATCCAATTGACACAACACACACGGCACTCACACACATGTCCATACACACACACACACACACACTACACACCAGATTCAAAGCGTTTTGGGTTGATATCATATTAACCCAGATATAATAGGCTTACAACATTACACTATATGAATATGAAATCTTGGGTCATAGCTAGGTGGATCTGGTGGTCTAGAGGTAATCGCGCCTGTCTAGAAAGCGAAAAGTGCCGGGCTGAAGTGCGCGGCGGTTTCGTACCATCCGGTTGGACGAAACTTTTCCCCCATCCATTAGACCCAGAGTGGTGGGTCTGGGGCTATCTTTCGATGAACATAAACCGAGGTCCCGTATTACACGAAATTATAGCGCACGTAAAAGCACCCACGGCAACAAGAGAGTTGTCCCTGGCAAAAATCTTAGAAAAAAAAAGCCACTCAGATAGGGAAACAAATACAGTTCTGACTTGAAAAAAAAAAAAAAATGGTGCGCTGACTGCGCTTGTGGCGAACGGCGCTCTCACCGCTCTCCCGGGAGACACCCGAATTCATGGCGAGAGAAATCTGCCGTGACTTTAAGTGGTATAAATGAAATCTGAGCGCTTTGATTTGTTGCTTTACAAGATTCAGCGCTATATAAATTCCATACATTATTATTATTATTATTATTATTATTATTATTATTATTATTATTATTATTATTATTATGACAAGAATAACGTCAATGACACTTAAATCACTCTCTTTTATTCATGAAATATCTTTTTAGATGTGTTTTATACTGATTTTTGCTTTTAATACATTTCACATTTTTGGGAAGTTTATTCCATAGGTCACTGACCTTAATACAAGAGCTCTATTTAATAGGTTAGTTGCAGTCTTGGAAATTTAGCAAAATGGATTGTGTCAATGTTGGTTACTTTGAAAAGCATTGGTAATCTTCGAATGCATTTTGATTAAGAACTTTTTGCATAAACACAGCTTTATTGAATAAAAGATCGTTTCGAAATGTCAGACTTTTATTTGCTTAGAATCCACGATTGTCAGGTGCTTGTTTGTTTTAACAATCAAGTTTTACTGCTCTTTTATATAAACGATGAATGAATTCAAGTTTGTTCCACTGCGTACCCCATATAGTAGACGCATAGCTCAATGATTGATAGAATTGACCGCAAAAAAATAGTTTTACCGAGAGTGATTATTTAGAAGTTTTTTATTTTGGAAATTGAAGTACCTTGATCTAGTCGTTGACCTAGTGACATCATGTGATCACTCCCCAGTCATATTTTTGTCAATGGTAACACCTAAAATTATTCATAGAGCAACTTCTTCAACTACTCCATCCAATAACAGAGGTTTGAAACCTATCATGACATTTGTAGTACCTTTTCTGTTCTGTCTTGCGGAACGTACAATAACATTTTTGTTTTTGTGCATTTAAGGATCATGAGTTAATTGAGTCCCCAAATAATCAATTTGTTCAATAATGTATTGAATTTTGCGAGTGAATCTGCAGTGGAGTCTGAATCACTACAACAAGAGTGGTATCGTCAGCAAACATTTTCACTGTTACATTACAATAAACATGGTAAATCATTTTACAAAGACAGAAAACAAAGTGGCCCCCATACGAGACTTGTGGGGTAGCCCACCATATCTAATGGTATAAGTTCTGATGCTTGATTCTTTCCAGATACACAAGCTGCAGCCTATTAGAAAATTTTCTAGTAGTTGATAACTTTCAGTGGCAGTTTGTCACATTCTAATTTACTCAATAACAAAGAGTGTTAATCACATGAAATGCTTTTCAAATCAACAAAAAGGAGGAAGGTATGCAAAGACACTGCTATTTCCTTTTGAGTGCAGGCCTGTCTGGCTGGTGGCCTCGACAGGGGCCATACACTGAAAACAACATATCAAAATAAGGGTGATATATTTGCTGCTAAACGTTTACATACATTCTACACATATTGATATGTCTGGGATATTTACGTGGAACAACCAAAGAATAAATGTTTTAATATGATGTCCTTATGCAGATCCATCTATGACACATTACAGAAGTATGCAACAAGGATTATTGAATGTAAGTATCCATCAACCCACACATAGATTGTGTATATGTTACAGTTTTCTTAAACACATACAGACAGCAACACAGTGTTGACATGAGTGGGCCCACTATAGGAGTGTTTACAGTGGTTTTGACAGCAATTATTCACGGGGGAGTGTTGACAACATATTGTTACACACAGAGAGTTTAACATGTGCATTTATTCCAGGCTATGACTATCTGATTTTGGAGAGCTGCATGCTCATTCTAACCACTCCACTACTATTCCTTCTGTCCTGCCATATTTAACAAGCACACTTTCAAATTTTAGTAACATCTTATCAAATACAGACCATGCAATGTTGTTCTAGGCACATAAGCAACACAATAATACTCACGTCTCTGTCTTCTCAAAGGCTGGGTCAAAACGAAACGAGCCCTCCCCCCCCCCAACCATGTAAAACCCTTGTACTGTGCCGGGTGCCATTGTGGAGAGTTAACCTGTTTGTTTCTGACCAAACATGTTGGACCCTTCTAAAACTTTAAAAATGAATAAAAAGATGATGTCATCTTCAGGAATTCCTGTTCAGATCCAACATGAAGTTGCCCTTCTCACAACTTTTTAAAACTGAAGAAGATGCAGTTATATTCAGGGATCATATTCTGATCCAATAGTACATTCCTTCACAACCTTAAAAACAAGACGATGAGTATTCTTCAGCCATTCAGCACACCACGGTCACAGCATGTGGTCAAAACATGGAAACCAGTGACTTTGAACAAACTCCATCCTTCTTCATGTCCACATTCCTCAAGGGAGTGATGATGAAGATCAAATCGACAGACTAATAGAGTGAACCAGTTTGAGACAGAGCCTGAAGGATATGGCAATCAAAGCTCACCTGCATCTTTAGTGTTTAAGATAGTTTCTAAAATATGCAACAACAAAAAAACAAATAAAAAGAACGAACACCTATCAGTAAATGTTACTTTGTGTGTTGTTTTGGAAACGCTGTACTGGGCATGTAGCCATAAATGGTGATTGTGTGGTGAAGGTGCAGGAGCAGTGACCATGATGACAGTGATGAAGGCTGGACAACCTGCTGAAGCTCATTCAAGGCTCTCTTCTACTTCCAAATAACAACCGTACCAAGCAGTTTTTGCCGTGTGAGTACAATCAGACACTGCCTGTAAATGCTGTCACATAGCGTTTTGTGCTGTTTCATTCATTCCTATCATTCATTTAATAATTCTAAGTTTATCTTTCTACATTTTATTCACTGTAACTTTTGTTCCCCCCTTTCTTTATCTAATTATTTGTGCCAACTTTCTTTTCTTTTCTTTCTTTTCTTTTATATTCTTTCTGTTCTTTTCTTCCACTCCTTCTTTCCCTTCGTTTTCTTCATTCCTCCATTATCTTTTGTTTTCTATCTTCTTTTAATTTGTTTTATTTTAAGCAGAGCATACGACAAAACAGAACGTGGATTGCTGTAAACCAACAGGAGCTCTCTTTTTCTTGGGCTGGAATTTCTATGTCTCTCGTTTTTTAGTAATGCAGAGGAGGTGGGGTGGGGGGGGGTGGATTAAGGTTGGGATATTTTCGTGAGAGAAAAATAAATAGAATACAAACAACAATGCTACCGCATCATACAAGACGTGCACGCGCACGCGCGAGAATACACACACACACACACACACACAACATGGATCACAACAACACCACTTGATCACACTCACACACACACCACACAAAACTCACACATCACACACACACAACAACACACACACTCACACCACACACACACACATTCTTTTCGGATGAGACTAATAAACCAAGGCCGCGTGTTCGAACGCATCAGAACATCTGCGTCACACGTTAAATCCGTTCCGCTTTTCGGAAGAGTAGCCATTTGTGCCGGTGGAAACAGATGACAAAATTTAAAAAATCAGCATATACATGGACTGGAATGTAAATAAAACACATGAGTGCTTATCAAATTATCACTCGATATAAAATAATAAATCGAGAAAACACCCAAAAAACGCGCGCAGCGCGCGCTCATAGCAAACATCAAATATGATGTAACAAAAAGGCATGTTGACAAATGACACTTTTTTTATAAGAGGAGAACAAGAAATAACAAAGGAAGAACGTAGAATCACATGATAGAGGATAGAGGCGAAGAGAGAGAGAAACAGACAGATAGACGGCAATAGACGATCATGACAGATACGGAATGAAGCTAAGAGGCGTGGACAGTTGTTATAACCTAGATTTAGTATTACATATTTCCCCGGTTTATAGAACTCTAGTGCACATTAAGATCAATCACACTAGGTGATTAATGTATGTCATATCCATTCAGAAATTCATACTGACTCGAAATGTTAGAGTAAAATAGCATGCTATATATGTCTCCTCAAATGTTACAATCTTTCCGCTCACAGCCGCAAGTATGAGCACACAAGATAATCAGGAAAACTTCCCAGATCTCACACTAAAACCATCAAAAAGAAGACTAATCCAATCTTTGTCCACGAAGTCCCTTTGAAGAGCGCAAACTCTTTGTTTTGAAAAACACTCCAGTGGACGTAAACCTGACTGAAATGCCAAGAGATAGGTTCCTATCTCTCGTGAATCACATACAGACAGAGCACAGATTGACTCAGGAATCAAGCAGATTTCTTATTCTCGAATCAATTAAAAAACATATCATTTCCATAACAAAAGTCCACCGCCCCCCCCCAAAAAAAAAAGGAAATCTCCTTTCCGCAACCACCGTGGATCAACAGCCAAACTCTGTGAACTACACCACTAAACAAAACCTCAATCAGTTAATGACTTTCACATCCTCATACTCCCTTGTATTCCATCAAGCTCTCTCCTGTTCTCGGTAAAATCTCTCCGCTGTCTCCCCTGTTCCCTCTCTTCCTGTCTCTCTCCTCCCTTCCTCCTCACAGATCATCTTTCTACCTACTGTCTCTCCTCCCTGGTCACTCATCTTCCCGTCCTCTCCTCCCTGCCACGCGATGACAGCCCCTTGTTTAACACATACCCAGCTCCCTTCTACTTACCACTGACGATTCCAGAACCTTAAGGAACTCTCCAAACATAACGCAAACTACCCAAACATCTCCAGTAACAGTAAAATCATTCTGAAGATACTATTAACTATTTCGGAAACTTCTAGAATTTCATATAAATCGTAAAACAGTCTCATAAACTCCACAGGAAACTAAACACATTGGCAAGCAAGGGTAAATATGCATTTCTACCAAACAAGATCTCATCACCAATACATGCGTCATTAAACAAAGAAGCCGTTTCCTAGCAAGCCTAGAAAGATCGAGCTTGAAAATCTAAACCTGTTTGTGACAACTCCAATATACACCTCAAATTATTACACTCACACTCACGTTTGAGTTTTGACAGTTGATTAACAATTCAAATCAATCAAGACTCTGCTTACTACTGCTTCTTTCCCACGCATGATATTACATCATACATTTACAGAGCCTTAGAACTGAATCCCATGCGCAGGCTAGTGGAAGTGATCTAGTCCGTCACCATCCTGACCCCGTACCCCCTCACTGCCACCTCACACACACTGGCTTACAACCCAACTAAGCCAGTCCCCTCCTCTCCTCCAGTCTCCCCTCTGTCACTTTTACAACAGGACTGAGAAAATTGTTATTAAACCATTTATTTTGTCATAAATACTCCTAACTTTAACTGTAGTTGCTACCTGCTATTTAGCTCCTTTCTTCTTTTTGCTAGTTTCTTTATAAACAATCATGTACTAATTTTGTCACATTCACTCCTATAAAAGATTTGCTTATTCGTTTCCTACATTTTAGATCAAGAAAACGATTCTTAAGATCGATTAACAAGTTTTCTTGGTATCAAAATCTTTAACACCGTTTATTATAAATTAAAAAAATTCTATTTTTCCACTCAATTCAGAATACCATCAATATTAACAAACAAAATACCAATCAAAGTTTACTCTCAAACCTGATGGAGGGGGGGGGGGAGACCTGTCCACTTCACCACACAAAAATAAAAAAATGCAGTTTACCATATAAGTTCAATATTAGTTCCAATCAAAAGTTGTCAATCTGTTATTCAAGAGTCAAGTTTCAAGATTTTATTCAAGAAAACCCAAGGGGCAAATGAAATTCAACACAGCCACAACTTGGCGGACATAGGTGTGAAAAAAAACTCTCAACTCAAACTCACCCAACATGGAAGCAGAAAGGAAAGCAACAAACTATGGACATGAAAAGCAAACCATTCACAAAAGAGGAAGGCTACAGCAAATTAACATGTATGCCTGAATACATTAGCATCCATCAACGCATACTCTCTCTCTCTCTCTCTCTCTCTCTCTCTCTCATTTCTCTCTCACTCTCTCCATCCCGTCTTCTCACTCTCTCATCTTCATCTCTCTCTCTCTCAATCTCCATCATCCTCTCACTATCTCTCTCTCTCTCTCTCACACTTCACTCTCTCTCAACAGCAAATCAGACCCAAGGCAAAGGCATCCACAACACACACGGTCGCCTGCCCCTGCGTCACACACACACACACACACACACACACATTCAAAAGAAAATACAAAATTTATCACTAGCAGCTTATCAATGTGAGATGGATCTCCTTGCTACAAACACAACCAGTACATAGATAGGCGAGCACATACGTTTCATAAAACAATTTGGGGGCACACACAAACACACATACACACACATACACACACAGCATATATGCATGTACATGGCGGGGATGCGATATGATCACACAATGACATGGCCATTGAAGTCTATACAACAAAGCAAATTAACTTATCCCATAACAACTAACAAAATGCACTAGATCATCTAAGAGCGGCACAAATTCAGTAGGTTATCATTCTATCTTTGAACAATTTTAACCTTGATAAGCAAGAATTTATTTGTGGACTAAACAATTCCAAGCAACTTCAAAACATTTGGGGGGTGGGGATAATATCCTGGGATAAATTTGTTTCTAGCTGCACAAAGAAATGACATTTGAATAGATAATGGAACTCATCACCTAGCTGGTTTTCACCACATTTATCACAGACTCTCTCTGCTCTGGGAACGTTTCGTATTCTGCCTATTTGGATGGGAAGTCTGAGATTTAACATTCGAGAATGAATAAAAGCTAATGACAAATTGCCAAGAGAAAATCGACAGAAAACCTTCAAAACAGAAACACTTTTTAAATAGTCGATAATTAACAAAGATATCGTTGTTATCTACATGAGAAAACCATTGTTGCAAATACTGATCTTTTAAAGTACGAGTTACTTTGGCTTTAACCCTCTTGTTGTTGGATTCTACGGAGCTAAAGTGCCTGTAGATTTTAAATTATATGAAGGTTTTCTACCTCCATCTGACTTACTTTACTTCTAAGACAATTGTGTGTGTGCATGACAAGTTATCAAGCTGAAATTTTGTCACAAGCTAGGTATGTCTTTGTACTTGCATTTAGGCGCAAGTTTATGTGTCTGGTCACCAGATGTCTTGTTATTGTCACCTTATTTGTCACCAATCACAGGTAAAAATATGGTATATATGATAAAACAGCAAGTCCTGCATGGATTTGACAATAGTTCAAGCATGTTAGTGTGGAATAAGGAAGTGATACCCAGCTGATGTGTTTACCAATGGTTATGTGCTACTGCTACTGGTATCCATGTAACCCAGTACAACCTGTCGCATGTGGGGGAGGAAACCCCAATAGAAAAAACCCAAAACATATGGAGACTTGGAGAGGAGATTGGCGCCACCAAGGAATATCCTAAGCCCACAGAAAAAACATGAAAGACAAATGCAAAGCCGAAATGATACCGGATCGGTCGAGGCCCGGGTTACCAACGACCGCGCTTTCCATTGATCAACACCAGGGTGGAAGTGACAAGTCAGCTACTGGAGTTAAAACATTACTTAAGCTCCCTAGAGAACAAATCACCATTGGTACATGGAACGTCCGTACACTCTACCAGTGCGGAAAAATCAAAGAACTAGAGTATTAGCTTAGCCGATATAAATGGGACATTATTGGACTAGGAGAAGTGAGATGGACAGGATTTGGTGAGACATTGACTGAAGAAGGCAACAAGATCTGGTACAGTGGCCAAGAGAAACATCACCAACATGGAGTGGCATTTATTGTCAGAAAGGAAGTAGTGGGGTGCATTATCAGCTGTACACCGGCTTCCAGCAGGATTATCAGCATCCGGGTGTCGGCCAAGCCCAAAAACATCACCATCATACAAATCTATGCACCATCATCTGACCATACAGATGAAGAAGTAGAAGAATTTTATGAAGATCTTGAAGTGACCATTAAGAAAATACCCAAGAAGGACATCATCATCATCCAAAGGGATTTTAAACGCCAAAGTAGGTCCTGACTCTTACAACCAATGGGCCGGAACAGTTGGTCAGTTTGGAACTGGGAGACCAACGACAGGGGACTACGTCTGCTGGAGTTTGCCTGCACCCACAGACTTACCATTGCCAATACCCTCTATCCCCACAAGCAGTCAAGGAGGACAACCTGGCATGCGCCAAACGGCAAGATCCATAACCAAATAGATTTTATCTTAAACACCACGGCGCTTCAAATCCAGCATCAACAGAGCCAGAACAAGAACCTACCCTGGAGCTGACATAGGCAGCGACCACGACCTTGTGCTGCTGGTATTCAAAATGAAGCTGAAGAAAAACAAACAGCCTGCAAACCCACGTATCAAAATTTAACGTGGACAAACTAAAAGATCCAGATGTCGAGGAGATCTTCCAAGCTAAGCTTGGCGGACGTTTTTCGGCATTAACCCTCCTGGACAATGACATCAATGACCTCACCAACAACTTCAATGAGGCAGTCCGAGAAACAGCAGAGGAGGTACTCGGTCGTCAGAGGAATACACACCAGCCATGGACTACCAATGACATCTTGGACCTCTGCGATACAAGAAGAGCACTGAAACCAACCAGGTCTTCCAACCCTAAAGAATACCGGGAGGCCAACAATCTCGTGAAGAAGTCAATGTTAAAGGCCAGAGAGAAGTGATCGGTGATCAATGTGATGAGATCGAAAAAAACATGAAATGTGGCAACAGTAAAAAGGCATACGACACCCTGAAGAAACTCAAAAAACCACTTCAAACCAAATCATCATCATTGAAGACAGCTCCGGAAACTTCCTCACAGAAAGCTCAGCTGCATTGAACAGGTGGTCTGATATTGTCAAGAACTGTACAACTACCCAATACAACCTGACAAGAGCATAATAGAAGAGAAAGCAGCAACATCAAGAGCACCCTCGCCATTACCTATACTGAGGGAAGAAGTGGAAGAAGCCATCCGCAGCTTACCAGTAGGAAAGTCCCCAGGAGCAGACAATATACCAGCAGAGCTGCTCAAGCATGGTGGTGAAACAGTCATCACATATGTTACAGCTATCTGTCAGAAGATTGGGAGACAAACAGTGGCCAACAGACTGGACACAATCACTCATCATACCCCTGCCCAAGAAGGGGAATTTACGCCAATGCCAAAACTATAGAACAATCAGCCTCATCAGCCACGCCAGCAAGATCATGCTCAAAGTTATTTTGAATCGACTCAAGAAGGAGGCAGAAGAACACCTTGCAGAGGAACAAGCTGGTTCAGGGCAGGCAGGAGCACAATCGAACAGATTTTTAACTGCCACATCATGATGGAAAAACATCTTCAACATCAGAGAGACCTGTTCCACAACTTCATCGACTTCAAGAAGGCTTTTGACAGAGTATGGCATGAAGGCCTGTGCAGGTCCTCAGAATGTTTGGCATTGAAGAAGGACTAGTGCAAACCATTCAAGCACTATACACACTGCAAGCAGTGCAGTCCTTCTGAACAATCAGGTCGGAGACTACTTCAAAACCACAGTTGGGGTCCGACAAGGATGCCTGTTATCTCCAGTCCTGTTCAATCTGTTCTTGGAAAACATCATGAGAGAGACCCTCCATGACTTCCACCCTACATCTCCATTGGCGGCAGACCCCTCAACAACTTACGGTTTGCCGATCACATTGACCTCATGGCGGAAGTAACACAGAGCTGCAAGATCTTACGACAGACTTGAGAACAGAGCTGGAGCATATGGGAATGGAGGTGAGCTCGGAGAAAAGTAAAGTACTTGTGAACAGCACGAGCAATGCCACCGCTAAAATTTACATGAACGGTCAACAACTGGAGGAGGTAGACGCTTTTAAATACCTCGGCGCTACACTCACAAAGGACGGGCGATCGACGACAGAAATCAAAGTCAGAATAGCCATGGCAACATCTTCCATGACAAAACTCACCACCATATGGAAAAGTAAGAGATCAGTTTCCCAATCAAACTAAAGCTCTACAAAGCCCTAATTCAGTCGATCCTGCTGTACGGAAGTGAAACCTGGACATTGACTGTGAAACAGCAAAGCGAATCCAGTCATTCGAAACAAAATGCCATAGAAAACTACTGGGCATATCCTGGAGAGAACGAAAGACCAACGAATTTTGTCAAGAGTCAAATAACACGGCTGGCAGGTCCACAGGAACCCCTTCTCACCATCGTCAAGAAGAAAAAGCTGACATGGTTCGGCCACGTCACCCGCCACAACACTCTGCCCAAAACAGTACTGCAGGGAACACTCGAAGGTGGCAGAAGGAGGGGAAGACAGAACAAGTCATGGATGGACAACATCAGAGAATGGACCAGGATGAATGACTCGGCACTACTGCGCAGAGCCGAGGACCGAGATGGATGGAGGAGGCTTACCACGGCATCGTCTTTCATGTCTCCCCCACGACCGCCAAGGTCACGGGCCTGATGATGATGATGTGCAATAGTACTTCAAGGATGTGTCACACAATGTCCCCATAGCACCTGTTGTTTTATGGTATGTCTTGAGGAGACAGAAGTTTTGTTTAACTATTTTTTCTTTTGAAAACAAGTCATATTCAATCAACATGCGACCTTTATACTGTACTTCATATCTGCGTGTGCTACCACATGTTTGTGAAGTGTACAGAAGTGTACTATTGTACATGACTGTCACATTGTCACCAGTGTCACAGCACAGGTGTGACAAATTCGAAAAAACACATAACTTCTGTAACCCTACAAAATTTTAATGTTGGTAGTCTCTAAAGTAGTCGTAGTGGTGGCACAGGGTCACATCACATCACAAAAAGCACAAATTATGGATGTGTGTGTGTGGGGGGGGTGGGGGATGTACCCATTGCTCTCACCTGTCGAACCTTGGCAGACGGGAGACCTGTTTTCTTTTCCTTCTTGCTATTTTCATTATCTGCATATCTGTTCGTTTCTGCCATTTCAGTTTCAAAGCAAAAGTGTGGTAATAATGAGAAAACGTCAAAAGGCATCGTTTTCAGGCGTCTATGCCGCGGACTGGCCAGGAGGTCAAATTTCTCCACAGTCGTGTGTGTAGCACAGGTCAGGAATGTGCCCTGTAGCACATTATTTTCAGGCTCACTCTTCCCTCTAACTGCAGCATTTCCTTCCTCCTCTTCCTCGTAAGTGTTTAATATCGGACTCACTTAACACATCTCGTTCAAATGTTTCTACTTCCAAGACAATAACATTCAATTTATCATTTTGCTAATCAGATGAATCGTGTGCTACTAAAGAAAACGCGATTTTTTTCCGCCACGCTGCACCATTGAAAAGCGTTCTGGTCGCTGACTGTTATTTCTTCCTTCCCTCCCCACTACACGCATGTTAGTGGTCTAAATTTATCACTGGCACCCTCTGACACCCTCCCTGCATCGCCCCACCAATTTTCAGACACAGTGTGAAAACCACGAGGTCTGTGTGTGATGGAAAAGTACTGGCCACGTGGGCAGCACCAACTGTCGGCTGCGGTCGGATTGGAATCTAGCGGCAGCCTCCGTTACTGTCGGCTGCGGCCGGATCGGGGACAAGAGGGTTAAACCATTCAGGTAAAACATGGAGATCAAACTGATTCTGCCAAATGCCGCTTAACCCGAATTCATTTAATATACGTTCTATGTTAGTTAAATAAGGAGATGTGTGGGCATTAGAGATATACATATCATTGTAGTTTTTCTTTGCTGTGTTTTTTAAGACTTATACTTTCTTTTAAACAATCCATTTGTTACTGCACTGTCTTTCATAATGTTGGTAACATTACAAACTTCACCATCTACATCAGATTGTGAAATTGGCTTTGTGGAGCCTAACAGACTATTTAATACCTGTTCTACTCTAAAAATTTCCTGATTATCCAATGAAGATATATAATCAATTTCCTTTTCTTTGAGCCACCTTGGCTTACCCCTAGGGAACTCTGAAGCTTTTAGCACACTGTTTGAAATACAATCACCAGAGGCACAACCGCCCTCCTAACCTGTGGTTTCAGATCTCTGGAAACGGTTACACATAGAGTAAGCACAATAAAGCAATGTACATCAGAATACAGTTCACAAAAATCGCATACAACAAAGTCTGAAATAGCATAGATCATATCCAATGATACAATAGTGTAATCTACTACACTAACATTTTTACATGTACATTTACCAAATTCGGCATCTTCTCCGGTACATCCGTTTACAATTAAGGCATTTACAGTATTACAAAATTCTATAAGCTTCTTTCCCTAGTTATTTATGGCGACATCTCCTGAAACTCTGAGAGGAACCGGCAAAGTATATTGGCTTCCATTATTTTCATCAGTGGCCCCATCTGGCTGCCAAATCCAACAGTTATTACCTATCTCAATTGCCTACTATTCACTGTACCAGTCCTGGCATTAAAATCCTCCAGTAAGCAGATACATTCCTGATCAATGTGAAGCATTGCTTCTTCTATCTCATCAAAAAAGTCTCTAATTTCAAAGGGGGAGCCTTTTGGAGGAAGGTAGATAACCCCAAAGAGAACATCTAGCTTGATCAGTTTCTTGCTAATTTTGAAGAACAATGCATTCGCACACAGATTACTATCCCTAACAAAACAATAGAATTTTTAACAGAATCACTTACTTTTGATTTTCTACTTTCTCTCTCAAAGACTGCTATATAGTGTAGGAACTTTTTTCTGTCTAAAAGAAGTATACCCTCAGATTTTCGCTTGTACTTTTCCCGATTATTATAAAAAGCTACATACCCTGGAATATGGATTTCATCAATATCATCTAGCTTACTTTCTGAGATTAAAACAATGTCATATGTAGATATGAATGAAATAAAATCTGGGTTTTCCAGTTTAAAAAGAATACCACAGACATTTAATTCTCGTCATAGTCGTCATCGTCATCGTCACCATCTCTACCATTAATATTACTTTGGCATTGACCATTAATATTCCCAAACCCGGCATAGACCTCATAGTCACCACGACACACTTCATGATCATCCCTGTTTCCAGCATTATCATTACTGTCATTGTCATGTTTTTCACCACTGTCAAACACTCCTCCATAACATTTCCCAACATTATTTTCACCTTCACCTTGTTCCCCGTCCTCCACTTCCTCCTTCTCCTCCTCCTCCTCCTCCTCCTCCTCCTCCTCATCATCATCATCATCATCATCATCATCACCACCACTATCATCATTCTTATCATCATCGTCATCATCATTCCTGCCCGAAACACTACATGATATATACTATTATCTGTTTTATTCTCATTACCATTAACATCGTCCCTGACAAGAACCCGCCACCGTATTTCTCATTATTGATCTACCACTGCCTTCATAATTATCAACGTCATCATGCGATCTCTACCCCATACCTGCTTCTCTTTTCACACAGTGCCTGCCACAGCTTATACCCGCTATCATAAAGATAGTAAACTCATCTCTTGTTTCAGGAAATGTTCCTTCAGCTCTCAAAACTGCTTTAGTCACACTACTAATCAAAAAGCATGACCTTGACCCTAACATTCTGAAGAATTACAGGCCTTTTTCCAATCTACCTTTTATCTCAAAAGTCCTTGAAAGAGTAGTTCTGAAACAGCTCAACAACCACCTTCAGTCCAACAGTCTTCTTCCTGCGTTTCAGTCTGTCTATCGCACCAACCACAGCACTGAGGCCACCCTAATCCTCAACTTAAACATGCTTCTACTTGCTTATGACTCGGGGAAAATCTCTCTACTCACTGTACTCCACTTATCTGCAGTCTTCGACACTATTGGCCACTCTATTCTTCTCTCCCGTCTTCAAGAAACGTTTGGTGTTACTGGTACAGCCCTCATCTGGTTTAGCTCATAACTGACAGTCACAGTAAACAAAATTCAGTCAGTACCTGCCAGACTGGAATGTGGAGTCCTGCAGGGATCAGTTCTGGGCCCTGTTTTTTCACTCTCTACACTGCTCCACTGTCACATATAATTAACCGTCATCATATCAACCATCACTTTTATGCAGATGACTATCAGATTCTAAGCAGTAACACTCCTGAAAATCTGCCTTCTCTCTTGACAAATATGGCCTACTGCTTTGAAGATATCCAAAACTGGATAGAGAACAAGTTACAACTAAATGTTGCTAAAATTGAAGCCATGCTTGTAGGCACCAAACACAAACTCTCTTCCATTACAACAGCTTCAATAGAATTCGGTAATACATTAGTCCCTCTATCCACAGCTGTAAAGTAGCTAGGTGTCATTATTGACAACACACTTTCTATGCAAAAATTCATCACCCAGACCTGCCATTTGTGCTACTATCAATTGCGGTGTGTTAGTGCAATTCAAAAGGACCTGTCAACAGACGCAACATCAAAACTTGTGGCTTCTCTCATTATTTCACGTCTAGACTATTGAAATTCTCTTTAGGCTGGTCTGCCCTCATCAATCCACTTCCTTCAAAGTATTCAAAACTCTGCTTGTCTACTAGTCCTTAGAAAGAAAAAAAATCTGAACCATTACACCTTTGCGATCTCTCCACTGTTGCCTGTGCCACAAGAATAAACTATAAGATCAGTACTCTCTGTTACAAATGTCTCAAAAAACACACCCCTACTATGTGAACGTCTCCACCTACAGCCTTCTCATTCCCTTCACTCGCTAAGATCTTGTGCTTACGAATACCTAGATTCAGCATTCATGTGGCCATCGCTCTTTCTCTATTTCTGGTCCATCGATTTGGAATGGCCTCCTAATCTCTCTTCACCAAGCCTTTTGTGACTCTTTTAAACTGGCCTCAAGACATATGTTTCAACCTAAGAATTCCTCTCCTGTTCATTTCATAGCTATCCCTGCGTTCACAGCTAAATTCCATGCCTGCCAAGTGATAACTGTGTGTAAGGGTGTGTGTGTTGTGGGGGGTGTGTAAGTTGTGTGGCATTTGACTTTGTTAGAACTAATAATATGCTATGGTTCATGACTTGTAAGATGAGTTGAGTGCAAGCACTTTGATTTGTCTGTGCAAGATACAGCCTACATACATTCCATTTATTACTATTATTATTATTATTATTTTATATTCTGGAAAAACCCAACACATTTTTCACCTATTTCTGTTTGTGTATCTTGCATAATTCTCCCTCCAAATCGTATTTTATCACTCACCCAAGAATTCTTCATGTTTCATTTCGTCATCCACTCATTCAATCACTATATACATTTCATGCTCCAAATGTAACAGGTAGTAAGTGTTGTGTCATTGGGCATGGGGTTATGTGTTTCTTTTCCGACAGAAGTATCTAACTGCCAGTCAACTGTGTAAAAGAATGATTTGAGGCAAGCACTTTGATTGTCTGTGAGTAGGGAACAATACAGTGCAAATAAAAGAAATATAAAAATTATAATAATATAAAACAAAAAAAAAACAGTTTTAAATCCGTCATCTGTTTTGTGGCGCACTCGTCTCCTCCCCGCTCTCCCCGGAGAGCGCCAATTTCACGATCGACAAATCTGCCATACTAATTGTATCAAATAAAAATCTGATTGGCTTTGATTTGTTGCTTTACAAGATTATCGCTATATAAATTCCATACATTATTATTATTATTATTACATAGGCGCAATTATGGTTAATGGTATGTGCCACGCAGTCATTCCCCCTTGGGCCCCCTCAGTCTTCATCTAATCCCATTTCCAAATGAGATAGCCCCAAAGCCCTGAAGTCAATAGAGTCTAGACTCAGCTTGTCAAATACGTCATTGGGGGTCTCTACATATATTGGTCTCGGACGCTCTTCGGGAGGTAAACCAGGTGGGGATTTCTTTTTTTAAAAAAGTGGCCATCGACTGTCCACGCTCTTTCCACCTGGTCTAGCCACTCCACATACCCCAACAGCCTGGCACGTAAAGGGGTCAGGTCGTCGTTGACGAAGACTCGTCATATCTGGGCTTCCCCTTCAGATTCTTCTTCTTCTCCATCACCAGCCTACTTCTCTTCCGGCGAGACAGGACCTGACCAGGACTGGGCGCCTTCCTCCCGACTCTTTTCCCGCGCGGTGCACAGCGGTGATGTCGTCAGCAGCCACGTCCACTCCAGCATCTGTAAACACCTTCAGTGCCTTCTCCTCAACCTGCTCTGTGGTTTACCCCACGTCAGTCTTTAAACCGTGTATGCGGAGAGACTCTCTTCTGGTGTATTGCTGCAGACGAACATTTTCATACGTCAGGCGTGTGACCTCATGCAGCAAAGAGCCGATGTTCCCTGGCTGTCGGCATGACGGCAGTCTGCAGCTGGGCGGCCACGGACTTCACCCCAGGGCAGGCACCAGCTGCCTGATGACGGAGCTGCCCTCCCCTTCCCCGGACAGTGTGGCCACCCCTTTGTAGGCAGAGAGAGTCTCCTCCTTCACCCTGGTCAGCACGAGTTCATGGATTTCACCAATGTCAAAAACCCCCTCCTCTCTGCTCCCTCCTCCACGCCTCATCTGTTCGCTGCCCCCACTACTGTCCAAGTCTTTGTTCCTGCTCCCCCCCCCCTTCCTTTTCACTGTCACCTGCCACAGTCTTTTTTTCTTGGTCTGTTTGCTCACCGACATCTCGGGGTGAAGCGCAAAGATTGCTTAGCTTTCCACCAAAGTGCTGTCATGAAGCCATCACACTGTAACTGAAAACGTCTTCTGCAGATCAACAGTTACTGGGTACCATGCCCACTAGGTGCCATGCCCACAGCTGTACCACTAATTCAACTAAGCTTCTAAACCAGCAGCCAAGTTTTCAAAGTCAATCTTTTCCTCACCCAAGGGAGGACCTGTCTGTGCCTTGCTGTCCCTAGCTGTCTAACTACTAGCCTAGAAGTTCCTTCAAAACTGCAACCTCACTTCCTGCTTTTGGCAACACTCCATAATTTTAAAATTAAACCAGAGCTTTGGCAAGACTACATAACTGTAAAAGTAAGGTAAAGTGATTTGTAACAACAGTACACTGAAATATACATCAGATACTTAAAACTATTATAAAGGATTTTTATCAATATTTTTGTCGTGCTTTGGGTCTGTTTCAGGCATGCAATTCAAAAAGGTCTTGAAAGCGGAGAGAAACTCTTTGCTGGAGTTTTCTATTTCCAGAAAAGATTTTCCCTGCTTCCCAACTGGGACATGTCTCTCCATTGTGGCCAAAAGTCTCGCTACTTCACTAGAGATACACTGCCCACAGATCAACATGATTAACTGTTTACCGACCCCTCCTACCCCCAACTGTTCTTATAACACTTCTTCTGACACTTTTAAGGTGCAGTTACCTACCGACCAAAATCAAACTCTGGACATGATCTTTACGGTAATGGGAGAACAGCGACAAAGGATTGGGACAATAGAGATTGTTATCACAGGTAGTACTTTACCAGCTTCTGTCTGTTTATCTCTTTGTCTCTATATCTGTTTCTGATGCTGTCTTTGTCTCTCTTTCTGTCTTTCATGCCTTCGTTCATTTTCTGTTGATGTTTCGCTGTTTCTGTTTGTCTGCCACTCAGGCAGTCAGTGTTTGTGCCTGTGTGCATGTATTTATGTATGTATGTATGTATGTATGTATGTATGTATGTATGTCTGTATGTATGTATGTATGCATGTATGTATGTATGTATGTATGTATGTATGTATGTATGTATGTATGCATGCATGTCTGTATGTATGTATGTATCGATGTATCTATGGGTGTATGGATGTATAGATGTATGAATGTATGTATGTATGCATGAATGCAAGGATGCATGGATGCATGTATGTATGTGTGTATGCATGCATGTGTATATGCATGCATGTAGGTATGTATGCATCGATGCCTTAGAGCAAGAACGGTCTATCGTCAGAGCCGCCATTTACGGAAGTTTAGCGATACACTCACTGCATGTATGTTTACAACCAGTGGCCTGTTTTTTGCTTGAAATATTCTTGCTACTTGCATGTGAAACTTTGAGGAAGAAAAGACCACTGAGAGATAATCCGGTCTTGCCTGAGAAAAGTGCTTACCGATGCTAAGCAAAAACAATATACCATATACAAGAGACCTTTCTTCCATACACAGAACAATACAATTAGTAGTTGCTGAGAAAACAAGCATCTATTTATTTACAATATTTTAGTGAAATGCATCAATTTGTCCACGCAGAGTGACGTTTCACTATGCAAAAAAGACTACACCACGCAGTTAGCCCGTTCTATCTATGAATTACTGGCGAAGGTTTCCTGACTTTCTAGGCAAACAATGGTTTAACACCCACTTAGCCCTGTCTCCTTGAAACACTGACGGAGAGATTGTTCTAATCTTTTTGTAGCAAAAAAAGTTTACAGTACAATTCACGCAGACAAAATCTCGCATACCCTTTATACCTATAATCTCTGTATCAGAGTATATCCATACTGGGGACCAAAAGGAAAAAAAATCATGCTCAACAGGAATAAGGAGGCTAGTTCACTCATCAACCATCCCAAAACTGAACAGTAAAACAGTATTTGGTTTATTTGTTTCTTGTGTGTTATTTCCAAACACCACAGTCCACCTTACTCGTGAAAGAAGGATGCAGAATTTTCGTTCCCCTTTAAAAGGAGTTTGAGAGAGTCAGCAAAGTTTTGGTGCACAAAACATCATTGCCACTGAACATTAGGTGCACAACATCATTGCCATGAACATAGTGCACAAAACATCATTGCCACTGAACATTAGGTGCACAAACAGTCATTGCCACTGAACATTAGGTGCACAAACATCTTGCCACTGAACATTAGGTGACATCTATTGCCACTGAACATTAGGTGCACAAAACATCATTGCCATCTGACATTAGTGCACAAAACTTCTTGCCACTGAACTTTAGGTGCCCCAAACTCATGCACAACGAAAGTGTGCAATAAAACTTCTTAATACCAAATGAATAAGAAAGTAAAAGAATGTTTCACAATTTGAAAAAATACCCACGATCTGAGCACTGGTGGTGTTTAGTTTACTGGAAGCTTCCACACTAGCTCATGCATCATATGATTATGGCAATCACAAGTTGATGTTGTACATGCACGTCTACTCCTCATCAGTGTCATCTTTCTACTGAACATCTTTGGCAGGCATCCTTGCTGGGAGGGAATATAGTAGTTTCTGAAGGGTGATGGTGATGGTTTGGATCACTCACTACATAATTCATCAGGTCTTATTGTTATGTTTTTGCGACTCGAGTTCCCTGTCTTGTGGACTACGATCGGCAGTGTGCGAGTGCACTGATTGGGACCTCGCCACGTTAGAGCCTTTCCTTTGAAGGTGACTGTTTGACCCTGTGGAACATGTACTAAAATATACCAACGTCTCGATCACACCTTGGTCTAGATGAAGCACATTAGTGCTTCTGACCACTTTCATGCCAACTGATAAAGCACCAACATGAACAGAGTTTTTTGCAGTAAAAATCTATTAATCGATTGCTAATTCCATGATATGTGACTCCCGTTTTCCATGTGTAACTGATGTACTGCACTGCGTCATTGTTGATGTAGTCTAAGCACGATTTCTATTATATTTAAAACTTATTTATCTTTATGTGTTTGGCTACATCGAGTCTTCTGCGTCATCTCGCCTGATCTTTGTGTGTTGTCTTTGTCTTCATTTAACGTCTGTTCATTTTAGTGTATGAGACGAGCGGAAATAGAAAGTATAGTGGAAGTTAAAGAAGGGAGAAGAAGGAGTGGAAGGAGAAAAGGTTAAGAAACAGCATCAGTGTTGGTTTAAAAAACAAACTAGAAAAGTAATGATAATGCTTTTAAACAGAAGCAAAATATTAACTCAACAATCTGGAAACATGAAATAACAATAATGTAACTACAATTACTATTCAAGTGGACTATACAATACATATCTGGCAATGGCAAGGGCTAGCTTTGAATTTTCAAATACATTTTCAGAGACTGTTCAAGAAAATGTAGGTAAAAAGGTTTTACAATAGGGCAATCAAATATGATATGAGTATTGGAAATATGTCCCCACATAGACATCTAAACATGTTTACAAAATTCTGTAAGGAATGCATTTA
>CM054146.1:64278739-64350433 GCA_028751875.1 Rapana venosa | reverse complement strand
GGGTCTGGATGTAGAAAAGCACATGAGTGCTTATTCCATTATCCTCGAAGTAAAAAAAAAATAAATAGAATAAATGCAAATATCTAGATATACTAGGTCTTCACTGCATCATCATTGCACCCGTTTTCCACAGTCCTCCATTAACAGAAGTGTCTAGACATACTAGGTCTTCACTGTTGTTAGCAAGGCCAAGTGTATCAACAATGGCACCCCTCTTCTTCCCTTCACATACACGCACGTGTGTTCCCACGTCTGCTCTTATCCATCAGAAAAATTAAACAAATAAAGAAAACAAAAACGTGCACATGGAGAGAGAGAGAGAGAGAGAGATAGAGAGAGAGACAGAGAGAGAGTAGTGGTGTAGGGTGTGTATACGTGTAGTGTGTATAATATTTTTATATATATATATATATAAAATTAATATAATATATTTATTATAATATATATAATATGGTGTGTGTGTGTGGTGGGGTTTGTGGGGTGTGTGTGGTTGTTTTTGTTGTGGGGTGTGTGGGGTGTGTGTTTGTGTGTGTGTGTGTGTGTGAGAAAATCTTAAGAAAAGATTGCAGTCTTTGTTTCCAATACAGCAATGTCATAATTATTGAGCTCCTTGCATACCACACCTTCTTTCATCTTCTTCCCACGCTACAGATAAAGGCGCGTTTTATTAACGATTTCTACATATTTTATTGTTCAGCTTTGATTCGTTGTGTTTTAACACCCATTTAAGGAAGGAGATTATGTCCATGACCTGGTTTGTTATTTTGGTAGTTTAGCCTGTGGTGTGGGTTGTGGAAGTATTTCTCATCAGAACAAGGGGAAGATTGTTGCTCACTTTTTATATAAGGTTTGTTGAGGGGGGCTGGTTTCTCCTTCCTTTATGTTGTGACTTGTTAAATATCGCTGAATAATGTTTGTCTTTACAATGTGTGCCTACTGTAATGGCAGTTGTGTTTTATTTAGATGAACATTGTAACATAAGCTACAGTCTGAAGACAATGATGTATCCTGCAATTGGTGTTTCAAATAAATAGTTTATCCTAAGACACAGTGACATTTTAAAGACTTGTTTGGAATATCATGTGATTATGCTCACTTCTAAATTATCTTACTTGCATTGCGACACATGCACACTTTTTTAAACATTATTGTACTTTCTGATAAATGATTTGGGGCGGATGTTCAAGACTGAACCTGTGGGTGATTTAAAGGTAAAATCTCTTTTTTAACCTAGTTTACCTTCTGAATTTCATATGCTATATGATGGTACATTTTCGTAAATCAAAGACATATTTCTAAAATGAGTATTTCACCTTCCCAAATTGAGGGTACATCTTGGGAGCTGTCATTGCCTGAAGACTTAAGCTCAGCATGTGGTGTCATGGACTGTGATTTTAAAAAGCTATGAATCTTTATTGCTGTCGGTGTTCTCAATAAAGAAATGTTTAGATGGTTTAATGGGTAGAGGATTTCGAAAATACTCGTAAGAAGTAATTAGGGACCACAGCCATAGATTAAATATGTGAGTGTTACCTATCTATACAGTGTCCAGACAGAACATCCATAGTTTGTGTCCACACACGTTATAAGTAGGCCCATCTGTGGATGAATTGATAAGGAACGATTAAAAGCAGTGTTGGAGGGGAGTGTTGTTAATAAGTATTCTACTGTGCATGGTCATAGGGAGTGTCTGTAAGCATTGTGATTGGGAACAGCTGTGGAGAAAACCCACACAGACAGTCAGTGATACTGCCCATAAGCAGTGTCCAAAAGCAGCCCGTCAGCAGTGTGTATAGAGAGCAATCACAGGACATGTCTACACACGGTATTGATAAGAATATCCTTCCGAAGTGTCCTTAAAATGTATCCAGGCAGTGTCTTCTTTGAGTGTTTATGTGAAGAGTGTCCATGCAAAGTTTCTATAGGCAGAGGGGAGTCAAAGTCAAAGTCAAAGTCAAACTTTTATTTTCAGATGGTACATTCAATAAGCAGTGAATTTTTGCTTTTTTTTCATCAAGCCATCTATCTTAAGAAAAAAAAGCGAGAAAAAAGATAATGTATATGCAGACATTGAATTAAAAACCTGATCTATGATAAACTATACAAATCAAACAAGAAAAGACAATAACATATGCATATATGGAATTAAAAAAAAACCCAAAAAACCAGAAAAATATTAAACCATACAATTCAAATAATTCAAAAGTCGTGAAAAAATATCCGTCATAATACAAATAAAAAAGCAACAAAGAAAAAAACAAACCCCAAAACAAAAAAAGAGACAAAACCAAAATATAAAAAAATTAAAACACCAACTGCTTTCCTTCCTTCCTCAACCCCCACATACTCACCACAAAACCTTCAACCAATACAAAAAAACTGAATAAAAAAAAACAAAAAAGATGAATCAACAAGAACAATCACAACAAAGAAATACACAATCAAACAAACACAACATACGTACACAACAACAGCGGAAAATAACTAACATAGGACAAGAATAACAGCGAAGACAAATGAAGAACAATATAGAAACTAACAAAAGACGTGAAAAAGAGTCCAAAATACCCCCCCCCCTCCCAAGAAAACCACCCTAAACCCAAAACAAACAAAAAGCAAAATGAACCAGAACCCCTACCCACCACCACCAGCAATAACAACACCCAAAAAGGATATAAACAGAGCAACTGATGTATCATTTAAACATTACATACACATACACATACACATCCTCACCCATATTCCCTTCACCAATAAATACTCATATATAAAGGAAAACAAGAATAACCAACAGCCCTTGGATTCAGAGCAAAGAAGTATAAAAAAAGAAAATCCATTCCCTCCCTTTCCCCTGGTCATATACATATATGTACATGTGCGTTTTTATTTGAGGCAGAACAACGTTAATCCTTCGATCAAAGATAAATTCAGCAATGTAAATCCACCACAGTACTAACTTCAGCAATAACATTTTAGCTCATCTAATACAATGAAAAAAAGAAAACTAACAGCGGGCAAAATTAAATACATCAGCATATTTTTGAATAACACAAAAAACGTAAAAAGGCCAAAAAAGCTAGAAGGTAAAAACCAAAACCAACCAATTACCAACACACACGCACTCACACACTTGTGCACCAACACACACACACACACACACACACACACACCAGATTCAAAGCGTGCTGGGGTTGATATCATATCAACCCATATATAGATCAATGCTTACACATATACTCTATATGAATATGAAAACTTGGGTCATATCTGATTTTAATGACAAGAATAACGTCAATGACACTTAAATCACTCTCTTAAGTTTACGACTCGTCTTCTGTACTTTTATTCATGAAATATCTTTTTAGATGTGTTTTATACTGATTTTTGCTTTTAATACATTTCACATTTTTTTTTGGAGTTTATTCCATAGGTCACTGCCTGAATACAAGAGGCTCGATTTATATAGGTTATTTCTGGGTCTTGGAAATGTTAGCAAATGGTTGTGTCTATGTTGGTTAACTTTGAAAGCTTTGGTAATCTTCGGAGGTGTATTTTGATTAATAACCTTTTCCATAAACACAGCTTTATTGAATAAAAGTTGGTTTCGAAATGTCAGGACATTTATTTGCTTATAATCCTCGATTGTCAGGGTGCGTGTTTTTTAACAATACAAGTTTTACTGCTCTTTTATATAAACGATGAATGAATTTCAAGTTAGTTCCACTGCAGGTATCCCAAATAGTTGACGAATAGTTAATGATTGGTAAAATGTGACCGCAAAAAATAGTTTTCGAGAATGATTATTTAGAAAGTGTTTTATTTTGGATAATTGAAGTAGCCTGTGAGCTAGGCGTTTACCTAGTGACATTATGTGATCAGTCCAAGTCATATTTTTGTCAATGGTAACACCTAATATTTTATGAGAGTCAACTTCTTCGACTACTCCGTTATCCAATAACAGAGGTTAAAACCTATCATTCATTTTTTGCCTTTTCTGTCTTGCTGATACGTACATACACTTTGTTTTTTGAGCATTTAAGGACATGTGGTTTAATTGAGTCCAAAAAATCAATCTGTCAATACTGTATTGAAGTTTGCAAGTTAATCTGCTGGAGTCTGAATCACTTCAAAAGAAAGTGGTATGGTCAGCAAACATTTCACATTTACATTCAATAAAACAGGGTAAATCATTTACAAAGACTGAAAACAAGAGTGGTCCCAATATCGAGCCTTGTGGTACCCCATATCTAATGGGTAGTAGTTCTGAGGCTTGATTATTTCCAGTTACAAGCTGCTGCCTATTAGACAGAAAATTTTCTAGTAGTTGGATAACTTCAGGTGGCAGTTTGTACAATTCTAATTTACGCAATAACAAATAGTGGTTGATCACATTAAATGCTTTTCAAAGTCAACAAAAAGGGAGGAGACTGTATGCAAAGACACTGCTTTCCATGTTTGAGTGCAGGGTCTGCTCTGGCTGGTGGCCTCTCAGGCCTTACAGTGAAAAAACAAGCAATATCAAATAAGGTAATATATTGCTGCTAAACGTGTTACATACATTCTACACATATTGATATGTCTGGGATATTTTACGTGGAACATCCAAGAATACATGTTTTAAAAATATATTACGATTTGCTGAAAAAAAAGTTCAAGTAAATATTTTTTTCATATTTTCTTTTTGTAGGGCGTGAACATACCTGGTATTCATAAGTTATGTCAATATGAGTGTCCTTACGCAGATTACATCTATTGACAGCATTACAAGGAAGTATGCACAGGGATTATTGATGGTAAGTATCCAATCAACGCACACATTGATAGTGTATATGTACAGTTTTCATACAGAGCACATACAGACAGCAGACACAGTGTTGACATGGAGTGGGCCCAGCTATAGGGAGTGTTACAGTGGTTTTGACAGCAATTATTCACGGGGAGTGTTGACACAGATTGTTCACACAGGGAGTTTACACGTGTTGTTTATTCAGTCTATGACTATCTGAGTTTTGGAGTGCTGCAGTGCTCATTCTAACCTCTCCACTACTTATGTCTTCTGTCTGTCATATTTAACAAGCACACGTTCAAATTTATGTAACATCTGTATCAAATACAGACCATGCAATCTTGTTCTAGGCACATAAGCAACAATAATACATCACTGGTCTGCTGTCTTCTCAAAGGCTGGGTCAAAACGCCCTCTACCAGGTAAAACCCTTGTACTGCTGCCGTGTTGCTTTGGTGGAGTAGGTTAGACCAGTTCAGTTCTGACCAAACATGTTGATGCCCTTCTCATAACTTAAGAATGAATAAAAAGATGGAGTCATCTTCAGGAATTTCTGTTCAGATCAAACATGTAGTTGCCCTTCTCACAACTTAAAAACTAAAGAAGAGGAATTATATTCAGGGATCCATGTTCTGATCACATATGTGCATATCCTTCTCAGACCTTAAAATACAAAACGATGGAGTAATCTTCAGACATTCTGCACTACCACGGTCACAGCATGTGAACATGGAAACCAATGACTTTGAACAAGCTCCATCCTTCTTCATGCCCACATTCCTCAAGGCAGTGATGATGAAGATCAAATCGACAGACTAACAGAGTGGACCAGTTTGAGACAGAGCCTGAAGGATATGGCAAAGCTCCCCTACATCTTTAGTGTTTAAGATAGTTTCTAAAATATGCAAAAAAAAGTAAATGAAATGAACGAATACCTATCAGTAAATGTTACTTTGTGTGTTGTTTTTGAACGTTGTACTGGGCATGTAGCCATAAATGGTGATTGTGTGGTGAAGGTGCAGGAGCAGTGACCATGGTGACAGTGATGAAGGCTGTCTACCTGCTGATGCTCATTCTAGGCTCCCGTCAACAGTTTTGGCCGTGTGAGTACAATCAGACACTGCCTGTAAATGCTGTCACATAGCTTTATGTGTCTGTTTCATTCATTCATTCATTTGTTTATCCATTCATTCATTCATTATTATTCTAAGTTTATCTTTCTATGCATTTTATATTTTAATGTTGCTTTCATTTCCCTGTACTTTCGTTCCCCTTTCTTTCTCTAACTATTTGTGCCCATCTTTCTTTTCTTTTTTTTCTTTCTTTCTTTTCCTTTTCTTTTTTTCTTTCTTTTCTTTTCTTTTCTTTCTTTTCTTTCTTTTTTTTCTTTCTTTCTACTTCTTTTTTCCCTTTGTTCTCATTCATCCTTTTCTTTTGTTTTCTTTCTTTTAATTTGTTTTGTTAGCAGAGCAAGCACAATAAACAATAATTGCTGTATCTACAGGGGGCTCTTTTTCTTGGGGCTGGATTTGCCATATCTCTCGTTTTTGTAATGAGAGGGGGGTGGGGGTGGGGGGATAAGGTTTGGATTTTTTTCGTGAGAGACAAAATAAGAAGAATAAAAACACCAATGCTACCGGCATTCATACAGACGTGCACGCGCGCGCGCGAGCACACACACACCCACCACACACACACACACACAACACACACCACACACACACACAAAACACATTGATCACACAGACACGCACTTCACACACACACTCACACAACACCCCACACACACACACAACACACCACACACATTCTTCGGATGAGACTATAAACCAAGACCGCGTGTTCGAACGCATGCAGAACATCTTGCGCACACGTTAAATCCTGTTCCGCTTTTCGGAAGTGTAGGCCATTGTGTGCCGGTGGAAACAGATGACAAAATTTACAAAATCGCATATACATGGGGACTGGATGTAAATAAAAGCACATGAGTGCTTATTCAATTATCCTCGATATAAAAGAATAAATCGAGAAAACACACAAACACGCACGCGCGCGCGCTCATAGGCAAACATAAAATAATGATGTACAAAAGGCATGTTGACAAGATGACACCTTTTTAAAAGGAGGAGATCAAGAATAAAAGGGAGAACGAGGAAACTACATAGATTGAGGAAGTAGAGGCGAAGAGAGAGAGAGAGACAGATAGACGGGCAGATAGACGGATTCATGAACAGATACAGAATGATGGCAAGAGGCGTGGACAGTTGTTATAACCTAGGATTATTATTAGCAGTATTCCCGGTTATAGAGCTCTAGTGCACATTAAAGATCAATCACACTAGGTGTATTAATGTATGTGCATATCCATTCAGAAATTCATACTGACTCGAAATGTAGAGTAAAATAGCATGCTATCTCTCTCTCTCAAATGTTACAATCTTTCGCTCACAGCCACAATTTGTGCACACAATATATCAGGAAACTTTCCAGAGATCTCACACATAAAACCATCAGAAAGAAACTATCCAATCTTTGTCACGAGGTCCTTTGAAGAGCGCAAACTCTTTGTTTTAAAAACACTCCAGTGGACGTAGAACGCTGACTGAAATGCCAAGAGTTGGTTCCTATCTCTCGTGAATCACATACAGACAGAGCACAGATTGACTCAGGAATCAAGCTGGATTTCTTTTATTCTACTGAATCAATTAAAAAACAATATTCATTTCCAGTACAAAAGTTCCCAGCCCCCCCCCCCCAAAAAAAAAGGAAAACTCCTTTCCGCAACCACCGTGGATCAACAGCCAAACTCTGTGACTGCACTCACTAAACAAAAGCTCAACCAGTTAATGACTTTCACAGTCCTCATAGCTCCCCTTGTATTCCATCAAGTTCTCTCCTGTTCTTCAGGTAATCTCCGCTTGTCTCCCCTGTTCCCTCTCTGCCTGTCTCTCTCCTCCCTTCCTCCTCACAGATCATCTTTTCTATTCACTGTCTCTCCTCCCTGGTCATCTCATCTTTCCTTGACTCTCCTCCCTGCCAGCGCGATGACAGCCCCTTGTATAGACACAGTACCAGGCTCCCTTCTACTAGCCACTGGACGATTCCAGAAACTTAAGGAACTCTTCAGAACATTACGAAAACTACCCAAACATCTCCAGTAACAGTAAATCATTCTGGAAGATACTGTTAACTATTTCGGAAACTTCTAGAATTTCATATAATATCGTAAAACATTCCAGAAACTTCACGAGGAAACAAACACATATGCAAGCTAGGGGTAATATACATTTCTTAACAAACTATGATCTCATCACCAATACATGCGTCATTAAGCAAAGAATGCCGTTCCTAGCAAGCCTAGAAAGATTCGAGCTTGAAAATCTAAACCTGTTTGTGACAATCTCCAACATACACAATCATATTATTACACTCACACTCACGTTGAGTTTTGACAGTTGATAACAATTCAAATCAATCATGACTTTGCTTACTACTGCTTGCTTTCCCAGCGGCATGATATAACATCATACATTTACTGAGCTGAGAACTGGAATCCCATGCTGCAGGCTAAGGTGGAAGTGATCTGGGCCGTCTACCTCTGGACCCCTTACTCCCTTCACTGCCCGCTGCACAACACACTGGCTTACAAGACAAGCTATCCAGTCTCACTGCCTCCAGTCACCCTCTGTCAAGTTACAACAGGACTGAGAAAATTGTTATTAACCATTTATTATTGTCATAAATACTCCTAACTTTTACTGTAGTTGCTACCTGCTATTTTAGCTCCTTTCTTCTTTTGCTAGGTTTTCTTTATAAACAATCATGTAGATATTTTGTCACATTCAATCTATAAAAGATTTGCTTATTCGTTCCTACATTTTAGATCAGAGAAAACGATTCTGTAGATCGATTAACAAGTTTCTTTGGTATCATAATCTTTAACACTGTTTAAGTTAAATTAAAAAATTCTATTTTCCACTCAATTCAGAATACCATCAATATTAACAAACAAAATACCAATCAAAGTTTACTCTCAACCTGTGGAGAACATGTCAGCTTCACCTACAACAAAAATAAAAATGCAGGTTCCATGATAAGTTCAGAATATTAGTTCCAATCAAAAGTTGTCAATCTGTTATTCAAGATTCAAGTTTCAAGATTTTATTTCAAGAAAACCCCAAGGGGCAAATGAAATTCAACAAAGCCACAACTTGCGGACATAGGCGTGTGAAAAAAAACTCACAACACAAACTCACCCCAAAATGGAAAGCAGAAAGGAAAGCACAAACTATGGACATGAAAAGCAAAAGACCATTCACAAAAGAGGAAAGGCACAGCAAATTAACATGATGCCTGAATACATTAGCAGCAATCAACTGCATACTCTCTCTCTCTCTCTCTCTCTCTCTCTCTCCTCTCTCTCTCTCTCTCTCTCTCTTCTCTCTCTCTCTCCTCTCTCTCTCTCCTCTCTCTCTCTCTCTCTCTCAGCACATCAGACCCAAGGCAAAGGCATCCACAAGCACACACGGTCGCCTGCCCCTGCGTCACACACTTACACACAATTCAAATGAAAATACAAAATTTTTCACTAGGCAGCTGTATCAATGTGAGATGGATCTCCTTGCTACAAAAGCACAACCAGTACATAGATAGGCGAGCACACGTTCATACAAATGTGGGGGCACACACAAACACACAAACACACACATACACACACACATATATGCATGTACATGCGGGGATGCGAGTATGATCACACAATGACATGGCCATTGAAGTCTATACCAACAAAGCAAATTAACTTATCCCTAACATCTAACAAAATGCACTAGAGTCATCTAAAGAGCTGCATCAAATCAGTAGGTTTTCATTATTTCTTTGAGACATTTTATAACCTTGATAAGCAAGGATTTATTTGTGGAACTAAACAATTCATGCAACTTCATAACATTTGGGGGGTTGGGGATAATATCCTGGGATAAATTTGTTTCTTAGCTGCACAAAGAAATGACATTTGAATAGATAATGGAACTCATCACATAGCTGGTTTTCACCACATTTATCACAGACTCTCTCTGCTCTGGGAACGTTTCTTATTCTGCCTATTTGGATGGGAAGTCTGAGATTTAACATTGGAGAATGAATAAAAGCTAATGACAAATTGCGAAGAAGAATCGACAGATAACCTTCAAAACAGAAACACTTTTTAAATAGTCGATAATTAACAAAGATATCGTTGTTATCTACATGAGAAAACCATTGTTGCAAATACTGATCTTGTAAAGTACGAGTTACTTTGGCTTTAAACCATTCAGGTAAAACATGGAGATCAAACTGATTCTGCCAAATGCCGCTTAACCCGAATTCATTTAATATACGTTCTATGTTAGTTGAATAAGGAGATGTGTGGGCATTAGAGATATACATATCATTGTAGTTTTTCTTTGCTGTGTTTTTTAAGACTTATACTTTCTTTTAAACAATCCATTAGTTACTGCACTGTCTTTCATAATGTTGGTAACATTACAAACTTCACCATCTACATCAGATTGTGAAATTGGCTTTGTGGAGCCTAACAGACTATTTAATACCTGTTCTACTCTAAAAGTTTCCTGATTATCCAATGAAGATATATAATCAATTTCCTTTTCTTTGAGCCACCTTGGCTTACCCCTAGGGAACTCTGAAGCTTTTAGCACACTGTTTGAAATACAATCACCAGAGGCACAACCCCCCACCTAACCTGTGGTTTCAGATCTCTGGAAACGGTTACACATAGAGTAAGCACAATAAAGCAATGTACATCAGAATACAGTTCCCAAAAATCGCAAACAACAAAGTCTGAAATAGCATAGATCATATCCAATGATACAATAGTGTAATCTACTACACTAACATTTTTACATGTACATTTACCAAATTTGGAATCTTCTCCGGTACATCCGTTTACAATTAAGGCATTTACAGTTTTACAAAATTCTATAAGCTTCTTTCCCCAGTTATTTATGGCGACATCTCGTGGAACTCTGAGAGGAACCGGCAAAGTATATTGGCTTCCATTATTTTCATCAGTGGCCCTATCTGGGTGCCAAGTCCAACAGTTATTACCTATCTCAATTGCCTACTATTCACTGTACCAGTCCTGGCATTAAAATCCCCTAGTAAGCAGATACATTCGTGATCAATGTGAAGCATTGCTTCTTCTATCTCATCAAAAAAGTCTCTATTTTCAAAGGGGGAGCCTTTTGGAGGAAGGTAGATAACCCCAAAGAGAACATCTAGCTTGATCAGTTTCTTGCTAAATTTGAAGAACAATGCATTCGCACAAAGATCACTATCCCTAACAAAACAATAGAATTGTTAACAGAATCACTTACTTTTGATTTTCTACTTTCTCTCTCAAAGACTGTTATATAGTGTAGAAACTTTTTCTGTCTAAAAGAAATATACCCTCAGATTTTCGCTTGTACTTTTCCCGATTATTATAAAAAGCTACATACCCTGGAATATGGATTTCATCAATATCATCTAGCTTACTTTCTGAGATTAAAACAATGTCATATGTAGATATGAATGAAATAAAATCTGGGTTTTCCAGTTTAAAAAGAATACCACAGACATTTAATTCTCGTCATAGTCGTCATCGTCATCGTCACCATCTCTACCATTAATATTACTTTGGCATTGACCATTAATATTCCCATCCCCGGCATAGACCTCATAGTCACCACGACACACTTCATGATCATCCCTGTTTCCAGCATTATCATTACTGTCATTGTCATGTTTTTCACCACTGTCAAACACTCCTCCATAACATTTCCCAACATTATTTTCACCTTCACCTTGTTCCCCGTCCTCCACTTCCTCCTTCTCCTCCTCCTCCTCCTCCTCCTCCTCCTCATCATCATCATCATCATCACCACCACTATCATCATTCTTATCATCATCGTCATCATCATTCCTGCCAGAAACACTACATGATATATACTATTATCTGTTTTATTCTCATTACCATTAACATCGTCACTGCCAAGAACCCGCCGCCCGTATTTCTCATTGTTGTTTCTACCACTGCCTTCATAATTATCATCGTCATCATGCGATCTCTACCCCATACCTGCTTCTCTTTTCACACAGTGCCTGCCACAGCTTATACCCGCTATCATAAAGATAGTATACTCATCTCTTGTTTCTGGAAATGTTCCTTCAGCTCTCAAAACTCCTTTAGTCACACCACTAATCAAAAAGCATGACCTTGACCCTAACATTCTGAAGAATTACAGACCTGTTTCCAATCTACCTTTTATCTCAAAAGTCCTTGAAAGAGTAGTTCTGAAACAGCTCAACAACCACCTTCAGTCCAACAGTCTTCTTCCTGCGTTTCAGTCTGCCTATCGCACCAACCACAGCACTGAGGCCACCCTAATCCACAACTTAAACATGCTTCTACTTGCTTATGACTCGGGGAAAATCTCTCTACTCACTCTACTCCATTTATCTGCAGCCTTCGACACTATTGGCCACTCTATTCTTCTCTCCCGTCTTCAAGAAACGTTTGGTGTTACTGGTACAGCCCTCACCTGGTTTAGCTCATACCTGACAGTCACAGTAAACAAAATTCAGTCAGTACCTGCCTGACTGGAATGTGGAGTCCTGCAGGGATCAGTTCTGGGCCCTGTTCTTTTCACTCTCTACACTGCTCCACTGTCACATATAATTAACCGTCATCATATCAACCATCACTTTTATGCAGATGACTCTCAGATTCTAAGCAGTAACACTCCTGAAAATCTGCCTTCTCTCTTGACAAATATGGCCTACTGCTTTGAAGATATCCAAAACTGGATAGAGAACAAGTTACAACTAAATGTTGCTAAAATTGAAGCCATGCTTGTAGGCACCAAACACAAACTCTCTTCCATTACAACAGCTTCAATAGAATTCGGCAATACATTAGTCCCTCTATCCACAGCTGTAAAGTATCTAGGGTTCATTATTGACAACACACTTTCTATGCAAAAATTCATCACCCAGACCTGCCATTTGTGCTACTATCAATTGCGGTGTGTTAGTGCAATTCAAAAGGACCTGTCACAGACGCAACTTCAAAACTTGTGGCTTCTCTCATTCTTTCACGTCTGGACTATTGAAATTCTCTTTAGGCTGGTCTGCCCTCATCAATCCACTCCCTTCAAAGTATTCAAAACTCTGCTTGTCTACTAGTCCTTAGAAAGAAAAAAAATCTGAACACATTACTCCTCTCTTGCGATCTCTCCACTGGTTGCCTGTGCCACAAAGAATAAACTATAAGATCAGTACTCTCTGTTACAAATGTCTCCAAAATAACAGCACCCTCCTACCTATGTGAATGTCTCCACCTGTACAGCCCTTCTCATTCCCTTCACTCTGCTGAAGATTCCTTGTGCTTACGAATACCTAGATTCAGCCATTCCACTGTTGGCCATCGCTCTTTCTCTGTTTCTGGTCCATCGATTTGGAATGACCTCCTAATCTCTCTTCACCAAAGGCCTTCTTGTGACACTTTAAAATCTGGCCTGAAAACATATTTGTTTCAAACCTATGAATTTTCTCTCCTGTTTCATTTCATAGCTATCCCTGCTGTTCAACAGCTAAAAATTCAATCGCCCTGCCAAAGTGTATAACCTGTGTGTGTAAGTGTGTGTGTGTGTGTGTGTGTGGTTGTGTGTGTTGTGTGTGTGGGGGTGTGTGTGTGTGTTGTGGGTGGGTGGGTGTGTGTGTGTATGTGTGTGTGTGTGCATTTGGACTTGTTAGAACTATTACTTGCTATTGGTTGCATGACTGTGTAAGAATGAGTTGAGTGCAAGCACTTTGATTTGTCTGTGCAAGATACAGCACTACATACATTCCATTTATTACTATTTTTTATTATTATTATTATTATTATTATTATTATTATTATTATTACTATTATTCATTATTATTATTATTATTATTATTATTATTATTATTATTATTATTACTCCTGCAAAAAACACCAACACATTTTTCACCTTCATTTCTGTTTTTGTTTCTTGCATCATCTCCTCCTCCAACATCGTCATTATTATCCTCCCCACAACTGTCATCTTTATGATCGTCATCATCATCATTCATCATCATCATCATCATCATCATTCATCATCATCTTCAGTCCAATTAACAACAACTTCATTGTCATTGGCATGATTATGTTTCTTTTCCCGACAGAAGATAATCCTAACTGGCCAGTCACAACTAAGTAAAAGAAAATGTTTATTAACCAAACACTTACTGAGTACATAGGCGCAATTATGGTTAATGGTATGTGCCACGCAGTCATTCCCCCTTGGGCCCCCTCAGTCTTCATCTAATCCCATTTCCAAATGAGATAGCCCCAAAGCCCTGAAGTCAATAGAATCTAGTCCCAGCTTGTCGAATAAGTCATTTGGGGTCTCTACAATTATTGGTCTCGGACGCTCTTCGGGAGGTAAACCAGGTGGGGATTTCTTTTTTTTAAAAAGTGGCCATCGACTGTCCACGCTCTTTCCACCTGGTCTAGCCACTCCACATACCCCAACAGCCTGGCACGTAAAGGGGTCAGGTCGTCGTTGACGAAGACTCGTCATATCTGGGCTTCCCCTTCAATTCTTCTTCTTCTCATCACCAGCCTACTTTCTCTTCCGGCGAGACAGGACTGACCAGACTGGGCGCCTTCTCCCGACCTTTTCCCGCGCGGTGCACAGCGGCGATTTCGTCAGCAGCCACGTCCACTCCAGCATCTGCAAACACTTCAGCGCCTTCCCTCAACCTGCTCTGTATCTCCTCTCCACGTCAGTCTTAAACCGTATCCGAGAGACTTCTTCTGGTGTATGCTGCAGACGACATTTTCATACGTCAGACGTGTGACCTCATGCAGCAAAAGCCGATGTTCCCTGCTGTCGGCATGACGGCAGTCTGCAGCTGGCGTCACGGACTTCACCCCAGGGCAGGCACAGCTGCCTGATGACGGAGCTGCCCTCCCCTTCCCCGGACAGTGTGGCCACCCCTTTGTACGCAGAGAGAGTCTCCTTCACCCTGGTCAGCACGAGTTCATGGATTTCACCAATGTCAAAATCCCCCTCCTCTCTGCTCCCTCCTCCACGCGTCATCTGTTCGCTGCCCCCACTACTGTCCAAGTCTTTGTTCCTGCTCCCCCCCCCTCTTTTTAATGTCACCTGCCACAGTCTTTTTCTTCTTGGTCTGTTTGCTCACTGACATCTCGGGGTGAAGCGCAAAGATTGCTTAGCTTTCCACCAAAGTGCTGTCATGAAGCCATCACACTGTAACTGAAAACGTCTTCTGCAGATCAACAGTTACTGGGTACCATGCCCACTAGGTGCCATGCCCACAGCTGTACCACTAATTCAACTAAGCTTCTAAACCAGCAGCCAAGTTTTCAAAGTCAATCTTTTCCTCACCCAAGGGAGGACCTGTCTGTGCCTTGCTGTCCCTAGCTGTCTAACTACTAGCCTAGAAGTTCCTTCAAAACTGCAACCTCACTTCCTGCTTTTGGCAACACTCCATAATTGTAAAATTAAACCAGAGCTTTGGCAAGACTACATAACTGTAAAAGTAAGGTAAAGCGATTTGTAACAACAGTACACTGAAATATACATCAGATACTTAAAACTATTATAAAGGATTTTTATCAATATTTTTGTCGTACTTTTGGTCTGTTTCAGGCATGCAGTTCAAAAAGGTCTTGAAAGCGGAGAGAAACTCTTTGCTGGAGTTTTCTATTTCCAGAAAAGGTTTTCCCTGCTTCCCAACTGGGACATGTCTCTCAATTGTGGCCAAAAGTCTCGCTACTTCACTAGAGATACACTGCCCACAGATCAACATGTTTAACTGTTTACCGACCCCTCCTACCCCCAACTGTTCTTATAACACTTCTTCTGACACTTTTAAGGTGCAGTTACCTACCGACCAAAATCAAACTCTGGACATGATCTTTACGGTAATGGGAGAACAGCGACAAAGGATTGGGACAATAGAGATTGTTATCACAGGTAGTACTTTACCAGCTTCTGTCTGTTTATCTCTTTGTCTCTATATCTGTTTCTGATGCTGTCTTTGTCTCTCTTTCTGTCTGTCATGCCTTCGTTCATTTTCTGTGGATGTTTCGCTGTTTTTGTTTGTCTGTCACTCAGTCAGTCAGTGTTTGTGCCTGTGTGCATGTATTTATGTATGTATGTATGTATGTATGTATGTATGTATGTATGTATGTATGTATGTATGTATGTATGTATGCATGCATGTATGTATGTATGTATGTATGTATGTATGTATCAATGTATCTATGGATGTATGGATGTATAGATGTATGTATGTATGTATGTATGCATGAATGCAAGGATGCATGGATGCATGTATGTATGTATGCATGCATGTGTGTGTGTATGCATGCATGTGTGTATGCATGCATGTAGGTATGTATGCATCGATGCCTTAGAGCAAGAACGGTCTATCGTCAGAGCCGCCATCTACGAAAGTTTAGCGATACACTCACTGCATGCATGTTTACAACCAGTGGCCTGTTTTTTGCTTGAAATATTCTTGCTACTTGCATGTGAAACTTTGAGGAAGAAAAGACCACTGAGAGATAATCCGGTCTTGCCTGAGAAAAGTGCTTCCCGATGCTAAGCAAAAACAATATACCATATACAACAGACCTTTCTTCCATACACAGAAAAATACAATTAGTAGTTGCTGAGAAAACAAGCAACTATTTATTTACAATATTTTAGTGAAATGCATAAATTTTTCCACGCAGAGTGACGTTCACATGCAAAAAAGACTACACCACGCAGTTAGCCCGTTCTTCTATGAAATACTGGTGAAGGTTTCTCTGACTTTCTAGGGCAACAATGGTTTAACACCCATCTTAGCCCTTTCTTCCTTGAAACACTGACGAGAGATTATTCAATCTTTTTGTAGCAAAAAAAGTTTGCAGTACAATTCACGCAGACAAACATCTCGCATACCTTTATACTCTATAATCTCTGTATCAGGAGGTATATCCATACTGGGGACCAAAAAGGAAAAAAAAATCACTGCTCAGCAAAAGTAGGCTGGTTCACTCATCAACCATCTCCAAAACTTGAACAGGTAAAACAGGTATTTGGTTTCTTTGTTTCTTTGGTGGTGTTTTTTCCAAACACCCACAGTTCCGCCTTACTCGTGAAAGGAAGGATGCAGAACTTTCGTTCCCCTTTAAAAGCAGTTTGAGAGAGTCAGCAAAGTTTAGGTGCACAAAACATCATTGCCACTGAACAAAGTGAAATAAAGCTTCATTCATACCCAAATGGAATAAGAAAAGTAAAAGGAATGTTCACAATTTGAAAAATCCCCACAGAACTGAGCACTCGTGGGTGTAGTTTACTGGACGCTTCCACACTAGCTCACTGCACAGTATGATTATGGCAATCACAAAGGTAGATGTTGTACATGCACTCTACTCCTCATCAGTGTCATCCTGTTCTTCTGGAACATCGTTTGGCAGGCAGTCCTTGCTGATAGGTGAATATAGTAGTTTCCTGAAGGAGTGATGGTGATGTTTTGGGATCACGTCAGCTCACATAAGTTCATCAGGTCTTTTTTGTTTGTTTGTTTTTGCTGCTGAGATGTCCAGCTGTCTTGTGTACAGCATCGGGAGTGTTGCAGTTGACACTTGTTGGCGACCTCGCCCGTTAGAGCCTTTCATCTTGAGGTGACTGTTTGACCCTGTCCTTCTGTATTTGAAAAAACCAACAGTCTCGTCATCAGCCTTGTTCACAGGAAGCCACATTCTCGCCTTCGGGACGCCCTTTTCAGTGCCCCAACAGCAGCACAAACAGAACCAGAGTTTTTGTGCCAGTAAACACTCTTAATTCGAATTCTAAATTCACAATAATATTGACTACCCAGTTTTTACATTTATCTGAATTACTTGCCTGATTGTCATTGTCATGAGTGTAGTCTATCTATCTATCTATCTATCTATCTATCTATCTATCTATCTATCTATCTATCTGTCTGTCTGTCTGTCTGTCTGTCTGTCTGTCTGTCTGTCTGTCTATCTATCTATCTATCTACCTACCTATCTATCTATCTATCTACCTATCTGGGGACGGGATAGCCTAGTGGTTAGAACATTGCGCTCGCAACCTGACGACCCGGGTTTGATTCCCATTCAAGGGGATAGTTTCCCCTGGAGTTAACATCAGTGCC
This sequence comes from Rapana venosa, assembly GCA_028751875.1. Lineage (NCBI taxonomy): Eukaryota > Metazoa > Mollusca > Gastropoda > Neogastropoda > Muricidae > Rapana > Rapana venosa. The sequence continues at coordinate 64,332,396 of CM054146.1, read as the reverse complement.
GACTCCACTCTCCCCAAATGTCCTTCAGTTGAGACTATAAACCGAGGCCCCGTGTGCGAACGCACGCAGAATATCTTGCGCACACGTTAAATCCTGTTCCGCTTTTCGTAAGAGTAGGCCACTGTGTGCCGGTGGGAACAGATGACAAAATCTACAAAACCGCATACACACGGGGACTGGATGTAAAAAGCACATAAGTGCTTAATCCATTATCCTCGATATAAAAGAATAAAATAAAATTTAAATTTAAAAATCTATCTAGATGTGTATGTGTGTGTGTCTGTGTGTGTGTGTGTGTGTCTGTGTGTAATGTATGTATGCACACGTGCGTACGTGTGTGTATGTGTGAGAGAGAGAGAGTTTTTATACTTTAAAACTTTTTATTCTTTTATGTGTGTGTGGGCGTGCATGCGAGCGTGCGCGCGCGCGCGCGCTCGTGTGTGTGTGTGTTGTCTGTTGTCTTCAATTTAACGTCTGTTCACTCTAAGTGATATGAGACGAGGGAAATAGAAAGTGTAGTGGAAGTTAAAGAAGGGAGAAGAAAGAGTGGAAGGAGAAAATGTTAAGAAATAGCATCAGTGTTGGTTTAAAAAAAAACTAGAAAAGTAATGATAATGCTTTTAAACAGGAGCAAAATATTAACTCAACAATCTGGAAACATGAAATAACAATAATGTAACTACAATTACTATTCAAGTGGACTATACAATACATATCTGGCAATGGCAAGGGCTAGCTTTGAATTTTCAAATACATTTTCCAGAGACTGTTCAAGAAATGTAGGTAAAAAGGTTTTACAATAGGGCAATCAAATATGATATGAGTATTGGAAATATGATCCCCACATAGACATCTAACATGTTTACAAAATTCTGTAAGGAATGCATTTAACCTTATTCTAAAATATAGTGAATTAACCCTTCTCACGGTCACAAAACCCAATCTATTTGAGAAGGAGCCATATAACAAGAAGTATGGGCAGTGGTCAGACAACTTTTTAATATCGTTCCTTGAATTGATCAGATTCTTTAAACTTACCCCATGAAGTTTGTTCTAATATACGGTATCCTTCCTGTAGAGATAAGGGAACATTCAGTTCTATCGATTCCATATCATGTCTTGCCCCCTTTTTTGCAGCTCTGTCAGCCCACTCATTTGAAAAAATTCCAACATGAGAAAGCACCCAACAAAAAGAAACAGATATACCTCTTAAACTTAGGAGGTGTATGACATTTAATTTCAAAAATATTTCTGGAGACATCCTTGAAGTGTGGGGATTTTATAGCATACAAAATTGACTTGGAGTCAACACAAAGAAAGATATGAAAGAAGGAAAATGGAAAATCATGAATATAGTTAACAGCCATAAGAACTGCAATAAGTTCAGCTGTAAATATTGAACGATGTTTACCAAGATTGTACGATTTCTCAATTTTAAGTGCTGGTATGACAAACGCAGAGCCTGTGTCATGATTTTCTAAAACAGATCCATCCGTACAAACTTTTAAGCAGTCAGCATACTTATTTTCAATATGCGACTGAACATCTGCAACCATGATGTTTTTATTTTCATTCATTTTTTCATTAATATATTCTATATCAAAACAGGCTTTATTCATCTCCCATGAAGGACATGGTAAAGCTTCTTTTTGTGTTTCTAAATTTTTTTTTTTATTAAGTTTAGATTTTTGAAAGAGGTCTGATACATAAGTGCCAATTGGCATTAAACACGAAATTTGTTTAGTTCTTTTTGGAAACTTCGTTTCTGCTTGAACTTTTAATTCACTACAGACAAAATTTTCGTCATTCGTGCTCCCTAACACATATTTGGCGCATGAAAGTTGTCGGTATTCAGCTAGGGGAAGTTCCACAATTTCCTTATAAGTTTCTATGGTGGTTGCATGGAATGGTACCCCAAGTGCAAGTTTGTACGCCTTACAATCTATACTTTGGAGTTTTTTAAGTAAATAATTAGGAGCACTGAAAAAGACCTCTTGTCCATAAGACAGTTTGGAACGTACAAGTGACTTAGACAAAGCATTTAAGAGTGAAAATATCTTGTCCCCAGGACTGTCTGCTAACCATTTTAAGAAAATTAATGCATTTCCTTGCTTTTGTTAAAATGTATCCAATATGAGCATTCCAAGTTAATTTTGATGTAAGGTGAATGCTTAAAAGTTTTACCATATTTTTACACTGAAGTGGCTCCCTTCCAATCGTAAACTGTGGCAGTGTATCTGGATCACTGCCATTATTAAAAAGCATAATGTTCGTTTTTTCCGAAGATAATGTCAGGCCATTTTCAAAAATATATTTTTATAAATTATCACGCGCGCGCGCGCGCGCGTGTGTGTGTGTTTGTGTGTGTGTGTGTGGGGGGGGGGGGCAACCCTTTGTTTGCAAACCTCTGGTGTCCTGTTACTGGGTGTGCTTTCTTCCCCCACCCATCTTCATCACGCAAGGTCTCATCAGCACAATTTTCAAGGGCTAGGTTTCTGTATGAACGCTCAACAGCTGATGTAACTTCGAAAAATCGTTCACGAGCTCTATCCTTATTTGCTGTGAGCTGTACCTGACTGATCATCGGAATCACATTGAGATTCAGGAGATGTGCTAGTGCTGCCTTTTTCCTGGCTCCTGATCATTCCTGGATGCATCATCTTTACCTGGAGTGGTATCTGTGTCACCAAGTTCTGTACAGATGTGACGTCTTTCAATCAGACAGTCGCCATTGGTGTTCTGGTTGATCCCTTGGAGCAGCTAAAGCCAGCTCCATTGGACTGAAGATGGAAGAAAACTGTCCACAGGCCAGTGTAGGAGTGATGTCCCTTTGGGGTGTGTGGAGTTTGCTAGAGAAGATCTTTATTCTCCTGCTAGACAGATCAGCTAGACCCAGAGGTAAAATGGCATTGGCATTTTATTATATATATATATATAGTGTGTGTGTGTGTGTGTGTGTGTGTGTGTGTGTGTGTGTGTGTGTGTGTGTGTGTGTGTGTGTGTGTGTGTGTGTGTGTGTGTGGTGTGCGTGGTGGGGTTGGGTGCGCGTATGTGTATGTGTGTGTTTGTGCGTATGTGTTTTGTGAGTTTATGTGTGTGTATGAGTATGTATGAGTGTGTGTGTGTGTATGTGTGTGTGCGCGCGCGTATGTGTATGTGTGTGTGTGTGTGTGTGTGTGTGTGTGTGTGAGGGGAGAGAGAGAGAGAGGAGAGAGAGAGAGAGAGAGAGAGAGAGAGAGAGAACGAATGAATCTTTATTTTTCAAGTGTAATAGAATAAGCATGTGCATACTTATTTTCATCCGCCCCTTGCCCTAATTAGGGCTATCAACAAAACAAGGGAAAAAATTCTGTACAACAACGACAACATGATTTAAAAAAGATAAGTGTATATACAGAAAAAGAGCTTGCCAGCCTAACAGAACACTTGAATAAGGCCTCCAAAACATACGACATGAAAATCAGTGCAGAGAAGAACAAACTGATGACTAATAACACCAACGGCATTAGCACTAATATCAGGGTTAATGACCAGAAGCTGGAAACAGTTCAAAAGCTTCAAATACCTGGGAGCCATTGTATCAGACCAGGGGTCCAAGCCAGAAGTAGTTTGCAGGACTGCACAGACAATAACAGCTTTGTCAAAACTAAACACCATCTGGAGAGATAAAAATATCTCACTTATCTCCAAGATAATAATAATAATAAATGGAACTTATATAGCGCTATATCTTGCAAAGACAAATCAAAGCGCATGCATTCAACCTAATCTTACACAGTCATGCAATCAATGATAAATAATCAAAAGTTTAAACAAACAGATATTTACAAACATGGTGCAATGCAGACAAAATCTATGAAATAAAGTTTCGATAGTCAAATGTTTTTTTCAAAAGCACACATACACTCGCACAGGCCGTATACTTTAGCAGGGTGATAGAACATGGGTTAGATATGAAACAGGAGGGGGGGGTAAGTCTTAGGTTTGAAATAAATATGTCTTGAGGCTGGATTTAAAAGTGTCAAAACTAAGTTTCTGGCGAAGAGAGAGAGGAAGGTTGTTCCAGATGGATGGACCAGAAATAGAGAATGAGCGGCGGCCAACAGTGGATTGGTTGAATCTAGGTATTCGTAGGCACAAGGTATCTGCAGTAGAGCGGAGGGAACGTGAAGGAGTGTACAGGTTAAGACATTCACATAGGTAGGAGGGTGCAGTTTTGTGGAGACATTTGTAACAGAGGGTACTGATCTTATAATCTACTCTCTGTGGCACAGGCAGCCAGTGGAGAGATCGCAAGAGAGGGGTAATGTGCTCAGATTTTTTCTTTCTGAGAACTAGTCGAGCTGCGGAGTTTTGTATACGTTGAAGGGAGTGGATAGATGTTGCTGGCAGACCAGCTAAAAGAGAATTGCAATAGTCCAGACGTGAAAGAATGAGAGAAGTGACAACTTTGGCTGTTGCATCAGTGGACAGGTACTTTCGAATTGCACTAATACGCCGTAATTGATAGTAGCACGACTGATAGGTCTGGGTGATGAATTTTTTCATAGAGAGTGTGTTGTCGATAACGACACCTAGATACTTCACGGAAGTGGATAAAGAGACTGATGTATTGCCGAGTTCTATTGAAGTTGTTTTAATGGAAGAGATCAGACTAATGCGCTCCCTTGTCATATCCATATTTCTGAATGCCTGTGAATCATGGACCCTGACTGCAGATTTGGAGAGAAGAGTACAGGCGGTGGAGATGAGATGCTCTCGGAGACTCCTTGGCATTTCCCACAAAGACCACATAAGCAACGAAAGCGTGCATAACAGAATCCAGCAAACCATTGGACCCTATGAGAACCTTCTAACGATCGTGAAAAACGTAAACTTAAATGGTATGGGCATGTCACAAGATCCAAAGGACTTGCAAAGACAGTTTTACAAGGCACTGTCCAAGGAGGAAGAAGAAGAGGCAGACCAAGGAAGAGCTGGGAGGATAACAACAGCGAATGGACAGGCCTAGAACTCAACAAAACCCTAAGAAAGGCAGAACAGATAGAAGAATGGAGGGAACTGGTTGTTGAGTTTTTGAGGGTTCCCCCACGGTCGTCAGACTACGGGACAGATAGATAGATAGATAGAAGTGTATATTTAGCAATACATACTCCCTAACTGACCTGAACATTAATGTCAAGAGATACATAGATTATAGTTTCTTTGGAGAAAAGATATATACGTTAATAAACATATAACTATCAAATAAATTGAACTTCACTTCACTCACTTCACTCATCCCTTGGTCGGGACAACCGTTGGGGTATCCGCACGGACGCTGCAAGTGGACCGCCAAATGGTTCTGTCCTGGGCTGTTTTCAGGAGGCTTGGTACAGTGAGGCCGGTCCACTCCTTGATGTTGGATATCCAGCTTTTGCGTGGTCGTCCCTGCCTCCTTGCTTCTTCCACCATTCCCTGCAGGACTGTCTTTGACAGGCTGTTATGCCTTGTTGTGTGGCCAAACCACTTCAGTTTCCTCCGTTTGACTGTATCTAGCAATGGTTCTTGTTTGCCAGCCAGTGCCTCGATCTGCTGCCAGACGTAGTCATTGGTTTTGCGGTCTCTGTAGGTGATGTTCAGGATCCGCCTGAGGCACTTCATCTCAAAGGCTTGAATGCGACGTTCTAAATCGGCAGTAAGTGTCCATGCTTCACAGCTGTACAAGGCAATGGATGTGACGAGTGCCTTGTAGAGTCTGACCTTAGTGTGGGTTCTGATGTTGTGGTTTCTCCACACTTTCGCCAGCTTAGTCATGGAGGAGAGTGCCACAGCAAGTCTGATCTTCACCTCTTGTGTGCTCGTGCCTTCTTTGGTGATGACTGCTCCAAGGTACTTGAAAGTTTCCACCTCCTCTAGTGTCTCGCCACTCATCTTGATGCTGGTGGGAGTGGTCGGTGTGATACTGTTCACTAGGATCTTGCTCTTTTCCGTGCTGATCTCCATACCGTGGGCATTGGCTGATGTTTCCAGTCTGGTGGTGAGATCCTGGAGTTCTTCTTCACTGCGGCCCATGAGATCAATATCGTCTGCGAATCGAAGATTGCAGACTGGCCTTCCTCCTATTGTGATTGTGGTCTTGAAGCCAAGGAGGGCCTCCTGCATGATGTTCTCCAGGAACACGTTGAAAAGAACGGGGGTAGCGGGCAGCCTTGTCGAACTCCAACTGAAGTCCGGAAGAACTCCCCGATTTCTCCACCCATGAGGACTGCACTGTGGGAGATGTCATACAGCGCCTGGATGACTTGAATCAGGTCCTCATCGAAGCTATAGTCTCTCATGACTTGCCACAGAGCTTCTTGCCACACTCGATCGAAGGCCTTCGATAAATTGAACATAAACATGAAAACTGACAGATTATAATTAAGTAATATGGATAAAGTAAAATAGAGGGGAGAGAGAAAGATAGAGAGAGAGAGAGCATTTTCAGATTACATCAACATAAAAAAAATCAGATATCAAATTCTGACAAAGCACCCTCACTAATACCCCTTAAAAATAAATAATAATAATAAAATAATGAAATAAAATACGAAAGAGCTTGATATAAAACAGTTTTAACAGCCCCGCCAATAACAGCATTGGAAGTTAGGCGAATCAGTTAAAACTCACTCAATACATTTCCAAGAGGCATGGTATATTGGTTGAAGAAGGAGAACAATAGTGTATGCATTTTGGACAAGAGAGAGAGAGAGAGAGAGAGAGAGAGAGAGAGAGAGAGAGAGAGAGAGAGAGAGAGGGAGTGAGAGAGAGTGAGAGAGAGAGTGAATGAGAGAGAGAGAGAGAGAGAGAGAGAGAGAGAGAGAGTGTGTGTGTGTGTGTGTGTGTGTGTGTGTGGTGTGTGTGTGTGTGTGTGTGTGTGTGTGTGTGTGTGTGTGTGTGGTGTTTTCTTTAACGTTTATTCACTACGTTGCGATACAGATACACCTGCAATCACACAAGGCATATATATGTCCTATGTCTCTCTCTCTCTCCTCTCTCTCTCTCTCTCTCTCTCTCTCTCTCTCTCTCTCTCTCTCTCTCTCTCTCTCTCTCTCTCTCATTGTGTGAAGTTCGAGAGTAAAGAGGTTATATTAAAATTGGGGTGAATTATGTTTGTTGGCTATCTTATATCAGTGAAATGTTTGCATACTAACATTTTCTTTTCCTCAACTTGTAACCATTTGTGAAATGAACTATATCAGCAATATGACTTTCCCAGATTGGGGACAGATGTTATATGTTCCAGGAAGTGACAGGTATTTGTGATTGCAGTGAAGGTTGTGGTTTGTGAAAATCTTCCTTCCAAAATCTGTGATCAAATTTGATGAGTACCTGATTGGTACTATTTTCATACTTGCTTTTCCTCCCAATTTAAATGTGCATATTGCATCCATTTGTGTTTTTGCGGTTGCATTTGTCAATTTCAGCTGTGTTCTTAATGTAAGTGTCTCAGTGAGCCGATTGCTGTTTCAGTGTGCATGTCTTATAAAGGATATAGTATTTCCAAAATTGCTTTTGGTGAAATACCAAAAGTCAAACATCTATTTTCTTGGTGTTTTTGTTCACACTGAGGTGGACTGTGTTTGTCAGTTATAAATTGTTATAAATTGTTTTGAATTACTTGATTTATTCCCTGTTTATCATTCATCAGTTGCTTTCAGTTACTTGATTTAATCTTAAGAGAACCTGGCAACATTCCAAATAATTTCACAAATCAAAAATGGTCAAAAAAATTGGGATTCAAAGTGGGTTATCTGAGCATCTGTCACTTATTAAACAAAGTATCTGACATAGGTCCTATTCTGTCAAATTCAAATGACTGTTTTCATATTTTTTGTTTTGCTGAATCATGCTTATCAGATGTAGTTTCAGATAATAATATCGTATCAAACCCTATTTATACTACTATCAGAAGATATTCAAGAAGCAAATATGTACATCAATCAGTTAATTTCAAGGAAATAGAAAAAATTGAGAAATATGGCATTGAAAGTATCTGGCTTGAAATTTACTTGAAAGGAATAAAACCGTTCTTAATTGGCTTTATATATAGAAATCCGGATGAACGTACCAGTTGGGTTTGATCATTTTGAAGCGATGATGGATGATGTATCAAACCATTCAACAGAGATAATTTTGTTAGGAGATTTCAACATTGATTTATTTAAACCTCATGATAAGTGGAGGAGTGTGTTTGAATTATCTCATTTGTCACAGCTGATTCACACCCCAACACAAAAAAACACTTCACTCGGAAACATTAATTGACCATGTCTAGGTCTCCAATACGAATCATGTAATAGAAACATATGTTCCAACATTTGGCCTAAGTGATCATTATCCAATATGTCTAACGTGGTCTAAAAAAGGTACAAGAATGCCTAGATGCAATCACAAGAATGTTTCTCTGTGAAACTATGAGTCGTTTGATGCTGGAGTATTTCTTTCTGACCTATGTAATGCCAACATTTTTAATGTTTATCAGTATACTGATCCAGATAAAATCCTTACTGCGTGGTATCAAACTTTTCTTCCTATAAGTGACAAACACGCACCACATAGAATTAAACGAGTTAAATTTAAAGATAAACAACCATGGCTTACTGCTGACACTAATGCTTCCATTGCAGTATGTGACAAATTGTTAAGGACAACAGGAAAAGATGCAGATTTTAAAAAGCACAGAAATAAGATAACAGCTATGAAAAGAACCGCTCGTAAGAAATATTTTAGTGATCTGATCTCATAAAAAAGACACAAAATAGGCTTACTGCCGACACTAATGCTGCCATTGCAGTATGTGACAAATTGTTAAGAACAACATGAAAAGATGCAGATTTTAAAAAGCACAGAAATATGATAACAGCTATGAAAAGAACCGCTCGTAAGAAATGTTTTAGTGATCTGATTCATAAAAAAATACACAGAATCTGTATGGAAAGCAATCAATCAGCTAGCTCATAAAACATCTACATCTACTCCTTGCTTCTTTTAACTGTCTGTCTGCTGAAGATATTAACAAGCATTTTGCTACAGTAGGCAAAAAGGTCATTCTAGCTAACAATACAAAATGTAATGATCTGTCTGCACTTAAACATTTTTGTGGATCCAGAAATGTACAATCTAAATGGAAGTTTAATTTCATCACTGTTCATGAAGTATACAAAGAATTGTGTTCCCTAAAACACTCAAATGCAAGGGGCTAGGACAATCTAGATTGCAAAATATTAAAGGTTTCAGCACCCATAATATCTAAGCATATCACATACATTTATAATCTTTACATTGAAAAATGTCATTTTCCTCAAGCTTTTAGAGATGCCACAGTTTTGCCCCTTTTCAAATCTGGTAACCCAAAAGATCCCTCAAACTATAGACCAATATCAATCCTTTTTTATTGTCTAAGCCTTTTGAAAAGCATTTTAAGAATATTCTTCAGCTGTATTTTACAAATCACAATCTATTTCATCCTAGGCAAAGCGGATTTATGAAAAACCATTCTTGTCACACTCTGCTTACTAACATAATAGAGCAATGGCATGAAAATATTTACAATGATATTTTGTCTGGGGTGGTATTTGTTGATTTTGCTAAGGCTTTTGACACCATCGCCCATGATCTTCTAATAAAGAAACTTGTCTTGTATGGCTTATGTTCAGATTCAGTTAGACTTATATCCTCTTTTCTTAAAAATAGACGGCAGGCAGTTCTTCAAGACTGTGCAATATCCTCCTTCATGCCAATAACATAATATGTTGTCCCCCAGGGATCAGTACTTGGGCCAATTTTGCTTTCTATCTATATTAATGATCTTCCATTGAATATTTCATCTTCTTGTGAACTATTTGCAGATGACACGACTATTCGTACTAAGGATAAAAAAGCAAATGTTATATGAAATATTTTACAGAAAGATATAGATAAACTAACTTCTTGGGCTGATCTGAACCACGCTGCTTTTCAATCTTAAAAAATCTTAAGTTCATGATAGTCACAACGAGACAAAAAAGACAAAACATAAAGTCTATGTCAAGAAGTCTGAAAATTCATGATCAGTTAGTAGAGGAGGCTAAGAATCATAAATCACTTGGCCTTAATGTAGACACAATTTTTTCCTGATCTAGCCATATTTAATAATAAATAATAATAATAAATGGAACTTATATAGCGCTATATCTTGCAAAGACAAATCAATATTTTAATGTTATCAAGGAAATTATCCCAAAAGATATTTCAGCTCAATAGAATAAAGCATTTCCTTGATGAGCACACTCAAAAGTTGTTCTTTTATGGATACATACAACCAGATATTGATTATGCTTCCACATGTTGGGACCTGGCAAGTAAAAACTGCTTAAAACAACTTGAGAGTATTTACAGACGCTTCATGAAATTAATGCTCCTTAAATCATCTTTGTAAAATGAAGATTACAAAAAAACTCAATATTTTACCATTAAATCAGAAATGCAATTTCAACAAAGTCGCATTCATGTAAAAGATTATGAATAATCTTACGCCAACCTGTCTGTATTATGAATGTTGTATCAGGACTATTCGAGGTAAGACTATTCCATTTATTCCTCGCCCCAGGATAGACTAATTTATGTCATCCTTGGTTTATTCAGGCAGTAAGCTATGGAACTCTATCCCTGATTATCTAAAATAGAAGCCCTGTTTGTCATTTAAAAAAGGCTATCACAAAGATCATTTCGAAATGCTATGATTGGAATTTGATTTTTGTGTTCGAAATCCTTATCTTTAGTAGTCATTAGCACACAATTCACTTTTAATTATCTGTAGTAGTCATTAGCATACAATTTGTGTTTAGTCCAATTTCATTATTCACGTCTTTTGTTGTTGTTTTCTTTTGTTTGTGTCCGTTTCCCTGTCTATCTACCTCTGTCCTCACACTGTCCATAACTCTGTATGCCACCCCCCCCCCCCTTCCTTCACTCTCTATGTCCTTTGCTGTTTTGCCCCTGTCTGTCCATCTATATGTCCGTCTGCCTGTTTGCCTCTTTGTCTCTTTCTGTCTCTATCTGTGTGTCTGTCTCTCTCTCTGTAATGTGGTTTTTGTGTGGATTTTGTTTTTTAGACTTATTTGTCTGAGCTTGTTTGTTTGCTTTTCTTTCCTTCTCGAATGTTTCCCCTGTATGACAGTCGTCATCATTGTATCTAGTTCTCATTTACAGTGTTTGATTATAATAATCATTTTTGAATTTTCATGTTGGTGTGTTTAAAACTGTTGATAATGATTGTTTTCGGGTTTGTTTGGGGGGTTGTTTGTTTATTGGTTTTTTTTTGTTTTTTGTTGTTTTTTTCTTGGAGAGCATGGTGTAAAAAAACCCTGAGCTTATCCATTTACTCTCCAAAAACAGTTCGAGTTCGAGTTCGAGTTTCTCTCTCTCTCTCTCTCTCTCTCTCTCTCTCTCTCTCTCTCTCTCTCTCTCTCTCTCTCTCTCTCTCTCTCTCTCTCTCTCTCTCAGAAGAAGATGAAGAAGAAGAGGAAGAAGAAGAAGAAGGGGTAGAGGGGGGAATGAAGGGGGCGGGATAGATGAAGAAGGGGGGGGGGGCGATAAGGATGTGTAGAGTTTTCAGCTCCTTTATAAAACTCTACGCTACTTAATAAAACTCTACGCTACTTTATAAAACTCTACGCTAAAACTCTACGCTACTTAATAAAACTCCATGCTACTTAATAAAACTCTACGCTACTTGATAAAACTCTACGCTACTTTATAAAACTACGCTAAAACTCTACGCTACCTAATAAAACTCTACGCTACTTAATAAAACTCTACGCCACTTAATAAAACTATACGCTACTTTATAAAACCCCAGGCTGCTTTATAAAGCTCTACGCTACTTAATAAAAACTCTACCTACTTTATAAAAACTCCAGGCTACTTTAGTCTACGCTACTTAATAAAAACTCTACGCTACTTTATATACAACTCCACGCTACTTGTATAAAACTCTACGCTACTTTATATATAAAACTCTACGCTACTTTATATAAAACTCCAGGCTACTTTATAAAAATCTATCTACTTTATAAAACTGTATGCTACTTTATAAAAACCCAGGCTACTTTATAAAACATTACGCTACTTAATAAAAACTATTCGCTACTTTATGTAAACTCCACGCTACTTTATATAAAACTCTACGCTACTTAAAAAAACCTCTGCATTACTTTTTATAAAACACCAGATTCTTTATGCAAAACTGTACGCTACTTTCTATGAAACTCTACGATACTTTATATAAAACTCTACGCTACTTTATATAAAACCCTAAGCTACTTTATATAAACTCCAGGCTACGTTATAAAACTCCTGGCTACTTTATAAAACTGCGGGCTACTTTATATAAAACTGTACATTACTTTATATAAAACTCCATGCTACTTTACATAACACTCCACATTACTTTATATACAACTTTATGCTATTTTCTATAAAACTCTACGCTACTTTATATTTTAAAAAACCTCTACACTTCTTTATATAAAAACTCTACGCCACTTTATATAAAACTCTACGCTACTTATTATTTTTAAAAAAAACCTCTACGCTACGGGGGACGGGATAGCTCAGTGGTCGGAGCACTCGCTTTCCCCCAGCCAAGTTAAGCAGCGTCGAGCGTGGTTGCCACTTGGATGGGTGACCGTTTGCGCGCCTTGGCTTCAATACAGTACCCCCAGTTCACCCAGCTGTAAATGGGTACCTGTCCTCTTTAGGGTCGGGGAAGGTAAAGCAGCGAGGGAGAGGAGATGGGCGCGCCCTCAATACGCTGGCCCTAGAAAAGTGAGGTCTCTGACGCCTCGCTCCCCTACGACCTTATAGGTTATGGGACACCTTTACCTTTACCTATGCTACTTTAAATAAAACTCTACGCTACTTGACAAAACTCCACTTTACAAAAGCCAGGTGGCTGCATGTATACAAACAGGCTAGAGGTTTGTCTAGCCAGCACACCAAACAGTTACCCCCCCCCCCCTCTCCCCTCGCTGCCCAAGTTTAGGAATAGGGTGTTGCAATAGGGGTGGATTCAAAGCTCCAATGACGGGTGAATCACAGGGAAACCTAAATTCCCCTTTAGAACCAATGAACACGTCTGTCTATAAGGGGAGGGGTGGGGGGGGGTGGAGGTAGAAGTTCAAAGTTTGAGTGTGCAAACTGCACACTCTATCATCATCATCATCATCATCATCATCATCATCATCGTAGTCGTCGTCGCCGTTGTTCCTGTTATCTGTATTATTATTATCATCATCATCGTTGTCGTCATCATCATCATCATCATCATCATCATCATCGATACTGTTGTTGTTGTTGTTGTTGTTGTTGTTGTTGTTCTTCTTCTTCTTCTTCTTCTTCTTCTTAGCATTCTCCTCCTCCTCCTCCTCCTCCTCCTCCTCCCTCCTTTCCTCCTTCTTCTTAGCATTCTTCTTCTCATTCTTCTTCTTCTTCTTGGCATTCTTCTTCTTCTTCTTCCTCTTCTTCTTCTTTAAACGGATATGATGATAGAGAAGATCAGAACCTTCAACAATGGAATTGACTTAACAGTGCCAAGGAAGCAACGGTTAACTAGACAAAATGAATGAATCAACAAAGAGTGAAAACGTCCATGAAAGTAAAATAATCAACTATGAACTGATGCTTTCACAAACCAAGTTGCAGTCAACTAACAGGCATTTTCTGTCATAGTTGAAAAATGAATCATGATTTAACTGATATGGGGGGTTTAAAAAAAACAGAAGAAGAAAAGTGCCCGTTAACTGTGTACATGAACACAGCATACATACCTGACGAAAGGAAGTGTCCACTAAGTCTGGACCTCTCAAAGTGACGTTAGTGCAGAAAGTGGACTTTCTTGTAAAGGCCAGGATATCAAAACCACTGGAAGTGAAGCCAGACCACCTTGCTTGCAGAGAAAATACAGCGGGCATGGTACTTCTTCACAGGCAAGCAGGGCATGGCACAAAGCTTGACCCCCTTTCCCCAGAGAAGATCACATTCCAGCCATCAGTTTCCAGCAGGAAGAACCACACAACCGCCAAGCCCGCCAGTGTTACATAAACCCTGGCTAGTAGTCCAGGTGAATTCACTCCCAGGCAAGAAGGGTTTGAACAACTGGATGTCCCCTGTTGCATAGCCCTGTCCCAGATAATTGGTATTAAAGCCTATTGAGGAAAAGCGTGATGGTAAGCGGTAGTCCAGTGTACCCTGCACAATTTACTAAGGTCATTTTAATAATAATAATAATAATAATAATAATAATCATAATAATAATAATAATAATAACAACAACAACAACAATAAATGGAAATTTTATGGCGCTATATCTTGCAAAGATAAATCAAAGCGCATGCATTCAACCTAATCTTACCAAGTAATGCAATCAATGACAAATAGCCAATAGTTCAAACAAACATATATTACAAACATGGTGCGCTGCAAACAAATTCTATTAAATAAACTTCCAAGAGTCAAAGGTTTTTAAAAGCACACACACACTCACAGAGGTCATATAATTTAGCAAGGTAATAGGACATGGGTTAGTGAAGGTAGAATAGTTCTGATATGAAACAGGACGGGAGAAATCTAAGGTTTGAAATAAATATGTCTTGAGGCTGTATTTTAAAGTGTCATAACTAGGTTTCTGGTGAAAGTTTACGTTTACGTCTGTAATGATCACTTCAGTTGTGGTCAGTGTTGTCTGTATTGATCACTTCGGTAGTGGTCAGTGTTGTCTGTAATGATCACATCGGTAGTGGTCAGTGTTGTCTGTAATGATCACTTCGGTAGTGGTCAGTGTTGTCTGTAAAAATCACTTCAGTGGTGTTCAGTGTTGTCTGTAAAGATCACTTCAGTGGTGTTCAGTGGTGTTCAGTATTGTCTGTAATGATCACTTCAGTGGTGTTCAGTGTTGTCTGTAATGATCACTTCAGTGGTGGTCAGTGTTATCTGTAATGATTACTTCAGTTGTAGTCAGTGTTGTCTGTAATGATCACTTCAGTGGTGGTCAGTGTTATTTGTAATGATCACTTCGGTAGTGGTCAGTGTTGTCTGTAATGTTCACTTCAGCGGTGGTCAGTGTTGTCTGTAATGATCACTTCAGTTCAGTGTTGTCTGTAATGATCACTTCAGTGGTGTTCAGTGTTGTCTGTAATTATCGCTTCAGCTCAGTGTTGTCTGTAATGATCACTTCAGTGGTGGTCAATGTTGTCTGTAATGATCACTTCGGTAGTGGTAAATGTTGTCTGTAATGATCACTTCAGTGTTGTTCAGTGTTGTCTGTAATGATCACTTCAGTGGTGTTCAGTGTTGTCTGCAATAATCACTTCAGTGGTGGTCAGTGTTGTCTGTAATGATGACTTCAGTGGTGTTCAGTGTTGTCTGTAATGATCACTTCAGTTAGGTGTTGTCTGTAATGATCACTTCAGTGGTGTTCAGTGTTGTCTGCAATAATCAATTCAGTTCAGTGTTGTCTGTAATGATCACTTCAGTTCAGTGTTGTCTGCAATGATCACTCCAGTTCAGTGTTGTCTGTAATGATCACTTTAGTTCATTGTTGTCTGTAATGATCACTTCAGTGGTTTTCAGTGGTGTCTGTAATCATCCCTTCAGTGGTGTTGTTGTCTGTGATGATCACTTCAGTGGTGTTCAGTCTTGTCTGTGATGATCACTACAGTGGTGTTCAGTGTTGTCTATAATGATCATTCAGTGGTGTTCAGTGTTGTCTGTAATGATGACTTCAGTGGTTTTCAGTGTTGTCTGCAATGAATACTTCGGTTCAGTGTTGTCTGTAATGATCACTTCAGTTGTGGTCAGTGTTGTCTGTAATGATCACTACAGTGGTGTTCAGTGTTGTCTGTAATGATCACTTCAGTTGTGGTCAGTGTTGTCTGTAATGATGACTTCAGTGGTGTTCAGTGTTGTCTGTAATGATCACTTCAGTGGTATTCAGTGTTGTCTGCAATGATCACTTCAGTGGTGTTCAGTGTTGTCTGCAATGATCACTTCAGTGGTGTTCAGTGTTGTCTGTAATGATCACTTCAGTGGTGTTCAGTGTTGTCTGTAATGATCACTTCAGTGGTGTTCAGTGTTGTCTGTAATGATCACTACAGTGGTGTTCAGTGTTAACTGTAATGTTCACTTCAGTGGTGTTCAGTGTTGTCTGTAATGATCACTTCAGTGGTGTTCAGTTTTGTCTGTAATGATCACTTCAGTGGTGTTCAGTGTTGTCTGTAATGATCAGTTCAGTGTTGTTCAGTGCTGTCTGTAATGATCACTACAGTGGTGTTAAGTTTTGTCTGCAAAGATAACACACACTCACGCGCACGCACACACATACACACACACACACACACAGACACACACACACACACACCACACCACAAAACACATTTATGGACACAGTCATGCGTCCGCATACAGATACAAATTATTTCCATCTATCTACTTACCTATCTATCGACCTACCTACTTACCTATCTACCTACTTACCTATCTATCGGTCTACCTACTTACCTACCTATCTATCTTCGAATCTATTTCACTACGTACCTACCTACCTAAATGCACATCAACCTTTATATCTATCTATGTTCTACATCAGAACCGTCACACAGCACAGACGCACAACCGTCAGACGTCACAAGCACACCACTGTTGGACTTTACAAGCACAAAACCGTCACACGTGACAAGCATAGAACCGTCAAACGTCACAAGCATAGAACTATCAGACGACAGAAGGACAGCACCGGCAGACATCTCACACGTCACAAGAGCTGAATCGGTACTTGTCACAGTCAGCAGACAGTCAAAGAGCACAGGTCCCACAGCAGTCGTGTTGTCGTCATTGTTTGGCGTCGCCTTTGTCGTCTTGATGATTGCCGCTGCCATCTATTACTTTCGGCATCGACGCGACCAAAGAGAAGGTCGGCCTGTATTTCTGACAATTTGTTCTTCCAATACCGTTGTTGTCTTTGTCCTCGAACAATGTTCCCTGAAATGTCTGCTCCCTATTTTGTTCCCACATCTCCCTACCTATCTGAAAATAGGTGCAGCCATTTGATTATGTATGTCACAACTGTCAGTCACACCCTCCACTTGAAGCTACTCTCAGCTGTAACCCATCCCATTCCATTCCGTCCCATCCCAGCCTAGCTGGGGCCAGCTAGTGCTAATTCTAGTGGGAACTGACCACTCGTGGACTTGGTAAAAGGAAAGGATGCACTGATTAAATATTTAGCACTGGACCTTCGACTGCGTAATGCTGGATTTGCACGCTATGATGAATCAATGGATGTACTTTTTTTCATTGCTTGGCTAGAGCTCCTAGGGTGACCGGTGGTGAGATATTGCATCTGCATTTTGTACCCACCAGTAAGGTCACGGCATTCGGAAAGAAGAAGAAGAAGAAGAAGAAAGGGGACGTGGAAGAAGAGGAAGGGGAAGAGGACAAGGAGGAGGAGAAGGCGGAATAGCAATAGAAGGAGGAGGATGCCCAGGAGAAAAGAAAAGTGTAGGCTAGAGAAACACAAGCACACCCGCAAGAACCAAAGCAGGATATTTGCTTTCCCCACTTGAAGCTGCTGGTTATGTACTGTAGCATGGCACGTGATTTTGTTCTCTGAGAACCAGGCAGGGCTGTAGCGCTTTATCCTCCTTACAGTGTGTGTGTGTGTGTGTGTGTGTGTGTGTGTGTGTGAGGGGGAGAGGGGAACCTCGTTGTACTTAGAGTGTCCAATTTCGGAATGACGGCGTGGGCTACATTGTCCTCCATGATCCCCACATGAGGGTATACACCAAGGTCAAGGTCCCGTGTCCTACATACCATTTCTTACACGTTAAAAACTCGATGCATGTTTGTAAAAAAATTGTACCGTAGCTGAGGCCTGTATTAAGAATGGCTTTTGGTATGGATGGCCTATTGTATGTACTATCAGCTGAAGAGTACGTCAGCTATGGCTGGTGTTACAAATGGCCGGTAATATACATGGCCAGTGCTATGAATGGCCCGTGCCATAAATGGCTGGTGCTATCAATAAATGGAAGCTGCTATAAATGAATGGCTGGTGCTATAAATGAATGGATGGTGCTATGAATGAATGGCTGGTGCTATAAATGAATGGCTGGTGCTATAAATGAATGGCTGGTGCTATAAATGAATGGCTGGTGCTATAAATGAATGGCGGCTGCGATGAATGAATTGCGGCTGCTATGAATGAATGGCTGGTGCTATGAGTGAATGGCCAGTGCTATAAATGGCCGGTGCTATAAATGGCCGGTGCTATAAATGGCCGGTGCCATAAATGGCCGGTGCTATAATTGGCCGTTGCTATAAATGACCGGCGCTATGAATAAATGGCCGGTGCTATGAGTGAATGGCCGGTGCTATGAATAAATTACGGGTGCTATAAATGGCCGGTGGTATAAATGAATAACCGTGCTACGAATGGCCGGTGCTATAAATCGCGGGTCCAATGAATTGCCAGTGCTATAAATGGCCAGTGCTACGAATGGCTGGTGCTATAAATGAATGGCCCGTGCTATAAATGGCCGGTGCTATGGATGGCAGGTGCTATAAATGAATGGCCGGTGCTATGAATGGCCGGTGCTATAAATGATTGCCGGTGCTATGAATGGCCGGTGCTATAAATGGCCGGTGCTATAAATGAATGGCCGGTGCTATGAATGGCCGGTGCTATAAATGGCCGAGCTATGAATGCCTGACGGTATGGATGGTTTCTATCAAAAGAATAATTCGCTGCCAAGTTATTGTTCTTTCCTCAGGCCTCATTCAGTGTGTTGTGTTGCAGGGTGGTGAGGCAGCACCTCATTCAGTGTGTTGTGTTGCAGGGTGGTGAGGTAGCACCTCATTCAGTGTGTTGTGTTGCAGGATGGTGAGGCAGCACCTCATTCAGTGTGTTGTGTTGCAGGGTGGTGAGGCAGCACCTCATTCAGTGTGTTGTGTTGCAGGGTGGTGAGGTAGCACCTCATTCAGTGTGTTGTGTTGCATGATGGTGAGGCAGCACCTCATTCAGTGTGTTGTGTTGCAGGGTGGTGAGGCAGCACCTCATTCAGTGTGTTGTGTTGCAGGGTGGTGAGTCAGCACATCATTCAGTGTGTTGTGTTGCAGGGTGGTGAGGTATCACCTCATTCAGTGTGTTGTGTTGCAGAGTAATGAGGCAGCAGTTTCAGCAGAGCCACACACAGACTTCATTCAGCCTGGAGTTCTGACAGGTCCTGAAACACAACTCCTCTTCTCTGCTTCCTCCCTCCTACACTTCTGTAGGGAACAGAATCTATGCGTTACTATACCTGGATTTTCTGCCTGGAAATAAGACTGGTGCTGATTCCATCAGTCTGTAAGTCCTTCAGCTGAGACTGGGGACCAGGGGTGTGGTGTGTGAGCCTTTTGCCCGCACGTTCACAAGCCAGGATCCATCTTGTGCACAAGAGGAGCACAGCGATGATCTTCGCTGGTGTGGATGATGCAGAAATACCAGTCATGCCATCTGCACTGTGGGGAGGGGTGGGTACTGCCAGGTTAGAATTGCACAGACCATTGCCTGAAAAATCCAGCGGACATACCAGTCCTACCAGTGCCGAGTTTAAAAAAACCTTTGGTGTCAGCTTGTCCTACGAGTTAATGTTTGAGACCATGACCAACTTTAAAGTAAAATTGTTGTCATCCAGTTACCCAAAGCTAGAAGGGCAGTAAGCTTGAAACACAGGGAATGGCATGTACTGTTGAGTGTTTGAGAAATGATTTGCTATTTGATTTTTATAGAACCCAGTTCATGTTCAATGATGACTGTACCTGCTGACTTTCATTGTAATACGAGTTTCTGACACTGTTGCTTCCCGCAAGGGGTAAAATGAATAAAGTTTTGAAAAATGTCATTTTGAATTCTTGTGTGTGTGTGTGTGTGTGTGTGTGTGTGTGTGTGTGTGTGTGTGTGTGTGTGACCATTTCTCTATCTGTCAATCTGACTATCGCTCTGTCTAGCTGTCTGTCTATCTGTCTGTTTTTCTGTGCATGTCTGTTTGTGCTTATTTATTCTTACATGTCTGTTATATGTCTCAGAGCACAAATGCATTTATATGTGTTGTGCTTACCCCTCTGTGCCTCTGTAGCTTTTTAATACTTTATCTGAGTGGTTCACACACACACACACACACACACACACACACACACACACACACACACACACACACAAACTCCTCCAAAGTTTTTCGGATGAGACTATAAACCGAGGTCCCGTGTGCGAACACACGCAGAACATCTTGCGCACACGCTAAATCCTGTTCCACTTTTCGTAAGAGTAGGCCATTGTGTGCTGGGGAAACAGATGACAGAACTCACAAATCCGCATACGTACAGGAACTGGATTTTAAAAAGCACACAAGTGTGTGGCTCGAAGTGTGCAGACGCCCGCTCTGTAAAAAAAAGTTAGTTTAAGATGAAACCTGTCTTCCAATATATTCAGTTTTGGACCTGTGGTCCTCTTTCATTATGTGGATTGCACCTGTGCTGTTGGTTATCTTGTAACGGTGTGACCTTGTGAGATACTGGTGAAAAAGTAACATACTTTGTTTTCATTTTGTCACAGGGATGTCCATTCGCCCGTCACAGTCGACTGCACACGGATAGTTGCAACGTTAATCCTTGACCACACTGTTCCTTTGTGACTGAGTCAGCCAAGCTTGCTTGTGCTACAGATGTCGGGTGGCACCAGCCACCAAGATAACACTAAGGTGTGAAGTGCTCTCAAGGTTTGGCTCGCTGGCTGTCTAGGCTAGGCTAGGCCTACCAATCACGAAGTGATGTGTGTTTGTGTGTGTAGGCCTTCATAGTATTGTGCCCCTAGTGCCATCACTAGACCTAGTCTGTGTTCACAGCTTTTGATGGCCTTGCTCTAACACCCACCCCCCTTCTCTCTTCTTCCTTCAGTCCAAGCCTTTTACCCTTTATTTCACATAGGCCTAGTATTGTTTGAAACTTTCTCCACGGTCTGGTATGTACTGAAGTGTTCCCTATATTCAAAGATGAGAACTGTGGGACCAGGGGCCATGGGTTAGAAACATCAAAACATCAGAACCACCAATCTGCCCCCCCCTTCCCCCCGTTTTCGCCCCATTCCGTCTCACATCTCTATTCCCTTTGTCCACCCACTACATCCCCCCCAAAAAATTTCTGCTGTCACCAATAAACCCTAGTATGACTGGGCCCCCTAAATAGATATAAAAATTGACCCAAAACAGTTAACTTTTAGAGTCCCTTTTCAGTTACTTCCTTTGGCCAGAGCGATCTTCTACAAATGCTACATGCACAGTGTGACAATGACAATGACAAATTCTTTTATTTCGAGAATAATGAATAAGCATCCATGTGCTTTTTTACATCCAGTCCCCGCCCTTAGGGATATATATGATAATAAAGTAAAATAAAGCCCATAGCAATACACTCACACAGTGTACGGAAAAATATCTACAAAAAAATCCTCACAAAAATCACCGAAGAGAGAGAGAAGGAGAGAAAAAGTAACAACAAGTTAGAAAGAAAGCTAAACAGAAAAATACAGAAACAACCGAGAAAATAGCAAAGAAACCAAGAGCAAAACAAAAGCGACAACAACAACAAGGGGAGAGGGGACAACCGACTAACCCCCCCCCCCTCCCAAAACACACCAAACCAAAACCAAAACAGAACCAAACAAAGCAAAACCTCCATAATATAAAGATAACAAATCACGAAAATAGTATCATTTTGGCTAACAGAAAGAAACGTCAAAAATTCTTTGTGCTTTTATGGGAAGCAACAGCAATAGTAGACTACACAAAACAAATATTGTATAAGCAATTTGCATTCCTATGCACACGTACACGTACACACACACACACACACACACACACACACACACATGTACACACGCGCGCGTGCTCGCACTCACACAATGAATCAATGCCAAAATCAAATCTTTATGAATCAGTGTAAATGATCAACCAGCCTTTAGCGTTTGTTGGAATAACTTTTCTAAACCCAATAAGCCCATTTCCTTCATTGAAAATAGAGACCTAACCAGCATCCCCACCACCCTACCCAGTGAAGAACTTTATAAAGCTAAAATACAGGTGAATTGTGGAGACAAAAACCTAATCACCATCACCACCTTTTACACAACAGGAACTGTACGTGTGCAAGGCAACCTGTGCAGAAGATGGCTCAAAAAAGAATTCCAGACTCCCATACAAGTGATTCGACCCATCTTCTGCCTAACAAAGAAGGAAGCCCAGCCAAACCTGGACGAGGCCGTGCGTGACCTGTCTGAACTACCTCCACCTCAACCCAAACCTTCCCCCTCTGGCGAATAATTCCCCGGACCCCCCCTTTCTACCAGGATTTCCTGCCCCCCCAGTTTGCCCCCCCATGACCTTTTTCCCACCACCAAACCACCCATTCCGGGTTTTCCCACGTCTGACCATCAAACTTTTTTCCCCCACCTTCAGCAGCCACCCCAAAAAACTTCCAAAGAGGGGAAACACCAAACCCCCAAAAAAAACACAGCACAAACACACTCCACACCCGGCAGACGCAAGTTCTCCTCACTCAACAGAAAGAGGGGTAAGATCAAACCACACAGTCCTTGCATTAAAATCCAAAAACACACACAAAACACACTCATCCTACTGTGCAACAATCTCACCATCATTACCCACTTTCACCAAATAACGTCGCTTTCCTTGTTTCCGTGCAAACAAACGTTACCCAAAATCAAAACCTGAAACAAAAGAGACACTCACTGTCTTGCTAAATCCCCAAAAAAACACTCAAGCCTTCGGTTTCCTCACCAAACTATTCTCAAACTGCAAACAGAAAACCTGACTTGAATCAGAACTCCGCAACTGAAAACACATATCAAAAGCACACACAAACACAAACACTCAACCTCAACACCAGTAAAAAAAAGAACAGGACTCCTTTATACCACCCTTTTTCCTACCACCAAAGATTCTCTCTTCTCTACCACGACGGGGAAAAAAATCAAGTACCCATGAAAACACGACCGAACCCAACCCCACCGACTAAACAACTTCCCAACCCATGGACAAATTAAAATCAAAAACCAAACAACTCTGGCAAAAAAGGCACCGAATTACGAAAAAATCAAAAACCCAAACCACAATAACACTCCCAAAACACGTCAGCATCAAAAACAAAACGACTCTGGCAAAAAAACCCCGGACAACCCCGGGGAGAAAAACCCAAACCAAAATGTTTGGCAACGCCCCAAAAGAAAAAGAAAAGACAAACTGCAATCCACATTTTCTGAAGCACCTCCGACTACTACCAAAAAAACCCCTCACACCAGCAACATTACGTACAAAGAGACACTCCACACAACGAATCTCAACGGGGTGACTCAGTGCACACACTAAAGTCAATATTCTATTTACAAAGCAGAAATCAAAACATGGGCATCCGGCTCACAGTTGATGACCTTCCCCTTGGCTTCAACACATTCCCCGCAACAAAAATACAGCACCTCTTTTTTCATACTGGAATCAAAAAATAAAAATATGCATTTACAAAATAAAATGGACACAACACAAATCCAACTTGTTCCCCAAGCCACCCTCTGGACGTCCAACCCCCCAAAAGGCCCCTTTTAAGAAAACCGTCAACCATCCAATTCCCTTGCCCAAAAGTTTTCTGCTTTTACATCACTTTTTGCAGCCCAAGGGCCAAATTTACAACCCCCCGTGGGGCCCCCCGGCAAAGGATTTTTATTCTGACCCTTCCATCCCGCCCCAAAGGTGCAGACGGTTGGACACCCAAAAACCCATCCCCGCACCAACGACCCCCTCCCCCCACTAGAAGGGACCAACCTTTCCCCCTCCCAAAAAAGGATCAACAAACCCGTGCCCTAAAACCCCTTTTTCCCCATCCAACAAAAACCCCACCCCTTCAACCCCTGAAATTTGGGGAAAACAACAAATCTCCACATTGGGGTGTGTTGGGGTGTGGTTTTTTTTGGGGGGTTAGGGAAATGGGGGGGGGGGGGGGGGGGGGTTTTTTTTTTGGGGGGGGGGGTGGGGGGGGGGGGGGGGGGGGGGGTTCGTGCACCTAGTGTGCCTATGTGGTGCACTACGTGTTTGGTGTGTATTTGTGGGTGTGTGTGAAAAAGGGATATTATTTGTTTTTTGTTGTTTTGTTGTTGTTTTCAATTTAACTTGTTCCCCTTTTAGTGATTTTTGACGGGGGATGTGGAAAAAAAGGGGAGGAATCAACAAAAGGGGAATGGAAGGGAAAAACTGATTAGGTAATTTTGGGTTTTTCTGCAACAAAAAAGGGGGTGGGAGGAGGGGGGGTCTTAAACATGAGTAAAAAATTTAAACCCCAAATTGTTAGCATAAATAACTATAAAAGTAAACTACAAAAAAACTCTAATGGGGTGTGAAATAAATTTTAAAACAAGGCAATGGTAATTTTGGATTTTTAAATACTGTTTCCCGGGACGCTCAAAATGTAGTAAAAAGGGTTTTACAATTGGACACTAAATATGATTGAGTGTTGGAAATAGTTCCCCACAGAGGAACCCCCTGACTTTTTTTAAAAAATTTTGTTATAATAATAAAATAATAAAATAATAATAATTTTAAAAATAAAATTAAAAAAAAAATTTTAAAAAAAAAAGGCGGGAAATTTTTTTCTTGTAAAGCAAAAAATCAAAGCGCTCAGATGAGGGTTTTTTTATAGGGAAATGGAAAAAGACCATGTGCTTTTTTTACATCCGCCCCCGTGTGCAGGGGTTTTTGTAAATTTGGTCATCTTTACCCACGGCACACTACTAAATTTTTATTCTAAAACCAAATTCTACAACCATAACACACTTAACCTCTACCATACTGCTTGCATTTTTATTCTATTTCTGCATAGGACGACACCCAGTCGCTTGTAGGGGCCGCCCATCTCCTGACTCCTGGAATGCATTTAATTTTTTATTCTAAAATATAGTGTATTAACTCTTCTCGTTTTCATATTAAAAATTTGTTTGAGAAGGATAACTGAAAAAGGCCATTAGTCGGCAACTCTTAAAAGACGTTCCTTGATTGATCTGATTCTCTCCCTAAAATCCACGATGTTTGTTTTAAAATGGATCCCTCCTGTAGAGATAATGGGAAAATCAGTTCGTCGATTCCAAATGATTCTTGCCCCCCCTTTTTGCAGCTCTGCAGCCCACTCATTTTAAAAAACCCCGTGCGAAGGTCCCCAAAAAAAGGGAAAGGAACCCCTTAAATTAAAAAAGGGGTTGAATGTTTAATTTCAAAAAATGATTCTAGAAACTTTTTTTGGAATTTGGGGGTTTGTTGCATCGTACCGACTTAGAGTCTACCAAAAAATTTTTAAAATAGGAAAAGATGGGAAATACAAAATCAAAAATATATTAAGAGTCATAAGAAAAGCAACAAGTTCGCTGTAAATATTTATTTATGTTTACCAAGAAGATATTTCTCTGTTTTTTTAAGCTGGTAGCAATGCGAACCGCTTTATTATTTTCTAAAAAACCCTCGATAACTTTTAATTTTCAGTATACTTATTTTTTTAATATTTATTGGATATCTGCAACCAAGAATTTTGGTTTTTTGTTCTTTCTTTCTAAGTACTTCAATCAAAAATTTTCTTTATTTTTTTCCCCCGAAGGGATCAAACTTCTTTTCTGCTTTCAATTCTAATGATTTAATTTTTAACTTTGAAAAAGGTCTGAAAATGTACCAAAAAAGGGGGTTAAAAAACCCAAATATTCTACCCTTTTTGGATAAAATTTTTTTTTTGTTACTTTTATTTTACTAGAAACAAAGTTTTCTTTGTTTGTTGCGTAAAACTACTGGGCACATGAAAGTTGTTGGGATTCACTAGGGGGAATTTCCCAAATTTTGTTATAAGTTCTTGGTGGGGTGGGAATCAACCAAGTCAAGTTTTAGCTTTACAGTCTACACTTTGGAGTTTTTTCAATAAAATTATTAAGCCTAAAAAAGACTTTTGTCCCTAAGACGCTTGGGGCCCTCAAGTGAAAGGAGGGAAGCATTTCAGGGACCTATCGTCCCCAAGACTGTCTGGTAACCATTTAAAGAAAATTAAAACATTTTCTTGCTTTTGTTAAAATGACCAATATGATATTCCAAAAAATTTTTTTGTAAGTAGTGCCAAAAGTTTGACGATTTGTTACTGAATTGTCCCCCCCAATCCAATGTGGGGTGTACTGGTCCTGCCAATTTAAAGAATAATGGCGTCTTTTCGTGGAAATTTTTCGCCCTTTTAAAAAAAAAATTTTTTTCTAACTCGTTTTGATAGTCTTCTGGTAAAAGAATCAAACCCCTTTTGTTACAGCGTTTTTTAAACGACATTATCCACATACTATATCATCAGCATTTTGTACTAGGTGATTTCTTTAGCATTTTTGGGTGTCTTTAAAAGTATTTTAAACAGAAAAAGGGGGTTAACAGAACCCTGTGTAAAACCCCTAGGGGGTGACCTACATGTGAAATGTTTTCCCTACTCTCATTGTATACTTCTGTTACATAAAAAGCTTTTGATATAATAATAAACAGCCCAGATAATCCAATATTCATTTATGCAGTAATTTAGCTGCCAACTTGGTTTGTAGGCTTTTCTGTCACAAAAAAAGTTTCAAGTAATTTTTCTTCTTGCAAACTGTTTGCTTTTGTTTTTTAGTTTTTCTAGTTATCAATTTAAGATCTGTCTTTTTAAAAGCCTGCTTGATTGATTGGAACTACCTTATTTTTCTGACAATAATACACAATCCTTCTTAGAATGATTCACTCCATTAGCTTACCTGTGTTAGAAGTCAGTGCTATGGGTCTGTAACTAGTTTTATCATTTTTGGGCTTTCCTTGCTTATGAATGGGAACAATGATAGACTGCTTCCAGTTAACTGGCATTATACTTTCAGTCGAACACTTTTGAAAAAGTTTATGTAATAGAAAAATGAATTTTTCTGGTAAATGTTTAAGCATTTCATTGGATATGGCATCTAATCCAACAGATGTTTTCTTATTAGGAAGAGAATGTAATACATCTTTTACTTCATTGATTGTTATTGGGGCATTAATGTATTCGGTGTTATTAGAAAGTGGGTGTTCATATTCTTTTTTGTTCTCTTCAGATTTTCTGTACTGACTACTTTTAAGTGAGAGACCTTCAATACGCATGGATTCTGAGAACATATCTGCAAAAGCCTCAGCCTTTTCTGCATTGGATGGAAATTCGTTTTTTTTTTTTATAGCTTAATCAGACAAATTGGTAAAGTCACCCCTTTTCTCATTTCATGAAATTTGTTCCACACTTTTTTCAGATCTGTATGACTTGATATGTCACTGGAACAAAACGATGACCAATATTGTTGCTTTAGGACTAATACTCATATACTTTTTGACTGCCAGAGTGTAAAACCATTCATGCCCCATTTTTCTGAAAACTCCCTCACCAGCATATTCAGTAATTTAAAACTGGCATTTGAAATTGTGAAAGGTCTTTGTCACAGTCCCATAGGACATTTGTTATAGTTACATTAATGTTAATGACTTGTTTTTGTTTGTTTGTTTTTTGTTGTTGTTTTTTTAAAATTCCTGTTGCATTGCCAAGTTTTTTGAGATTTTTTTAACATCACATACACATCTCCCGGGTTTGCTTGTGGGTTTTTTTTTGGTTTTTTTTTTTGGGGGGGTTGGGGGGGGGGACGTCTAATATCACTAAAAGTCAACAGACGTAAAATTGAAGTCAACAACAACAACTACACCACACTACACCACACTTCGCTACACCACACTACACCACACTACACTACATTACACTACACTTACACTAAACAGGATAAGGATACTAAGGATATGTATGTGTGTTCATACGTGCATGCATGTGTATGAACACTTCCTTTTAACAATAATTAGTTAGAAGCTGCATAACATCTTACAAGGACTTATTCCTGTGTTCTGCTACCCATGGCCTTGAAATGTCAATTTGCTGACAGTTTAATTTTATATCATATATCTCTGTTCTGTGCTGGAGACACGCCCACCCAGTGCTGCAGTGTGAAGCAAACAGTGACAGGACAAACCAGTGACAATCTCCTACACCAGGACCAAGCTTTCTGGAACAGTGCTGATTGCGCTCATCACTTTCTTTTCTCTTTTCTTTTCCTTTTCATTTGCTCTTTCTTTCTTTTCTTTTTTTTAAATCATATTTTCCAGGAACTGTGCTGATTGTAGTTGTGTTTATTATTCATATTCTGGCATATTTTATTACTGGTGCTTTACTGTATTGTCTGGCCTTGCTTGTTGAGGGTGATTTGGTTGCTCTGTTCTTGTTGTTTTTTTTTATATCTCCCCTTTCTCTTGGTAACCAACCACGCCATCTGTGGAATTTTTTTTCTCCTCAGGCTACTGCCGGACTGATTGAGTTCTATACACATTGTGTGCTATAGAGTGATAATTGATTTTACTACTTTCTTCACCCTTCCACCCCTATACCCCTATCAGGTATTCACTCCCCCCTCCTATTATTATTAATATTAGTAGTAGTAGTAGTAGTATAGTTAGTATAGTTATTTTATTTGTAATTAGTAGTTTGTTTGTATATTGTATTTATAGTAGTTTTAGTATTATTAGTAGTGTAGTTTGTAGTAGCTTATTTTTAGTTTTTATTATTCTTATTATTATTATTATTATTATTCATTGTCTCTCTTTTCTTCCTTATCTTCACCATTCTTGTACACATTGATACATTCATCACAAAACTAACTTCAATAGATGTATTCAAGGCACAATTCATGCCCCTCCAAGGATGGCTTACGAATTTGCCACCTAAATATAAACCATGCAGTCAATAAAATCAAATATATAACAAGACTCATCACAAACCAAGGCAAACCATTTCATATACTAGGGCTTCCCAGTCAAGACTTTCAGAACACATAACCAACACTGACATTTCCATTCCAGGATATAAAATCGTGCGAAAAGATCTGCAAAAGCGGAAAGAAACAGGTATCTTAATCTATATTAGTGAGTCTGCAACGTTCAAATTTTTCATCTTGAAGTTATGAAGTAGAATCCATCTGGATCTAAGTAGCTATAAAAGGTGCAGCACCTATTATAATGGGGTTCTGCTACAGAAATCCAACAGAAAGAAAAAATTGGATAGACAAGTTTGACTCCATGATGAACCTAGTCCTATTAGAATCTAGGGAAACTATCTTACTAGGTGATTTTAATATTGACCTAGCAAAATTAAACAACCAATGGACCCAAGTTATTAACCCATTCAATCTTCACCAGTTAGTTACTTCACCCACAAGAGTCACATCAAACTCTAACACAATTATGGATCACATCTATGTATCAGACCCTAAAAACATCATAGAAATGTGTGTCCCTGTATAAAACTGTAGCGATCACTACCCAGTCTGTACCACATGGTCAAAAAAAGGGACAAAAATTCCTAAACCTGGTCATAAAACTATAACCTATCGTTCTTTTGCAAAATTTAATTAGCAACTTTTGTTACTAGAGTTAAGTAGTTTCATGCTTTCGGAAACATTCAATATTACTCATCCAGAACTGGCCATTGAGTTCTGGATACAGGTTTTTACTGAAATCTGTAGCCAACATGCCCCATTAAAAACCATAAGGATCAAACATGTTGGCAAAACGCCTTGGTTTACAAAAGAACTAGAAGGAGCATGTTATCTTAGAGATTTCTTAAAAGAACATAAATATTATGAGGAGGCCAAAAAATTAAGAAATGCCATAAACTCACAAAAACGGCGAGAGAAAAGGAAATATTTCCAAGATCTACTTTCATCCAAACAAAATTCAAAGACTGTATGGAAGGCTATCAATCAAATAACAAATAATCCATTGTCTTCCAAATCTAATGTAATTAAAGATATTTCTGCTGAAAAACTAAACAATCACTTCATTAATATTTCTTCTAACATAATTAACAATGATAACACAAAGTCCAATTATCTCAATAAACTAAAACAATACTGCCAAGAAAAGCGTATTCCATCAAAACTCCACATACCATTCATATCTGTTTCTGAGGTCTATAATTATCTGACATACCTAAAACAATCAAGTTTGCGTGGTCTTGATTGAATAGATGGTAGAATACTTCCATTTGACAACCAGTCTTCTCCAGATGTCAAACGTCTTTCTCTTTCTCTGTCCAACCATTCTCACTCTCAACTGGTAAACGAAGCAGCCCACAGATCTGGTCAAATTTTAGACTGGCTGATTACTAATGCTTCAATTAATCTTGTCACATCTTTTTCTGTCACCAACGAACTGCATTCTGATCATTTCGCCATTCTTTTCCATCTCAACATCACAAAACCTGTCAGAAAGAAGAAATATGTTACTCGTCGCAATCTTAAGGCCTAAGACATTCATACCTTCTCTTCACAAGCTTCCGAACGTTTTTCACAAACCTCTGACCACACTGACCTCTCTGATCACTATAACACTATTATCCGCCAACTGCTTGATGAGCATGCACCTCCTACTGACCATCTCCTCCCTGATAGACCCTGTGCGCCATGGTATACCCAAGACATCTTGATAGCCAAGAGCAAACGCCGGCAACTAGAACGGCAGTGGTGGAAGTCAAAAACCGAAATCAACAAACAGCTTTTCCGAAAACAAATAAAAAAGTCAAACTCTTAATCCATTCAGCAAAGACAGACTACTACTCTTCCCAAGTTCTCTGTGCTACATCCATAAAATCTCTTTTTTCTCTCACCTCAAATCTCCTTGGATCTGCAAAAACAACTCCTCTGCCTAACACCCACAACCTGTCTGAACTTCCATCCATATTTTCTGCCTTCTTCTCAGACAAAGTTCGAAACATACGCTCCAGACTGGATCAGACTCAATTCCAGCCAGCGCCTCCTGATCCCCAGTTCACTGGCACTCCTCTCTTTTCCTTCCATCCCACAAGTGAAAAATAAATCATAACAATTCTAAAGGAAATGACTATAAAATCATGCGACCTTGATCCCATACCTGCTCCTGTTTTCTCACAATGCCTTCCACAACTTGTACCTATTATCACTAAAATGTAAACTCACCTCTTGTGTCAGGAAATTTTCCATCAGCTCTTAAAACAGCAATAGTCACACCTCTACTGAAAAAGCACGACCTCGATCCCAACATTCTGAAGAACTATAGGCCTGTCTGAAACTTACCCTTTGTCTCTAAAGTACTAGAAAAAGTCGTTCTCAAACAGCTTAACGGTCACCTTCATTCCAATGATCTCCTTCCCACTTTTCAATCTGCCTATAGCCCCAACCACAGCACCAAAACCACCCTAGTCCACACTTAAGTTACACTTCTACTTGCTTCTGATGCAGGAAAAATCTCCCTCCTCACTCTTCTTGACTTATCTGCAGCCTTTGATACCATGGATCACTCAATTCTTCTTTCTCGCCTCCAAAATACGTTTGGTATTAACGGCACAGCCCTCACCTGGTTTACTTGATACCTCACAGACAGGTTCCAGAAAATTATTGTAAGCAAAATTCAATCAAAACCTGTCAAAATGGAATGTGGAGTCCCGCAGGGATCAGTCCTGGGCCCTGTTCTCTTTACTCTCTACACTGCTCCACTCTCACATATAATAAACAACCACCATATTGATCATCATTTCTATGCCGATGATACTCAGCTTCAGTGCAGTGATACTGTTGAAAACTTGCCTTCCCTCCTGACAAATATGACCTACTGCCTTCAAGACATTCAAAACTGGATGACTCAGAACAAGTTACAACTTAATGCCGATAAAACCGAAGCCATGCTCATAGGGACCCAACATAAACTTTCCTCTATTGCAAAAACTTCAATAGAAATCGGCAATACGTCAGTTCCTTTGTCCATCTCTGTGAAGTATTTAGGAGTAGTTCTTGACAACACACTCTCTATGAAAAAAATCACCACCCAGACCTGCAAGTCTTGCTACTATCAATTACGGCGCGTAAGCGTGATTCGAAAGTATCTGTCCACTGATGCAACTTCCAAGCTCGTCACATCTCTCATGCTTTCACGTTTAGACTACTGTAATTCTCTTTTAGCTGGCCTACCAGCATCATCTATTCACTCTCTTCAACGAATACAAAACTCTGCAGCTCGACTGGTCCTAAGAAATAAAAAAATCTGAACACATCACTCCTCTTCTGCGATCTCTTCACTGGCTGCCTGTCTCACAAAGACTGGAGTATAAAATCAATACCCTCTGTTTCAAATGTCTCCACAAATCTGCACCCTCTTATCTCTGTAACTGACTTCACCTGTACACGCCATCCCGTTCCCTTCGTTCAGCCGCAGATACTTTGTGCTTTCGAACACCCAGATTCAAACAAACCACTGTTGGCCGTTGCTCCTTCTCTGTTTCTGGTCCATCCACCTGGAATGACCTCCCTCTTTCACTTCGCCAAAAGCCTTCACTCGATACCTTCAAATCCAGCCTCAAAACACACTTATTTCCTACCTGAGACTTTCCCCCCAAATATCTGTCCCTAATTTTCAACAGCATCTTTCACCTTCTAAGTGTTATTCCGAGTGTGTGTGTGTGTGTGTGTGTGTGTGTGTGTGTGTGTGTGTGTGTGTGTGCGCGCGTGTGTGTGTGCGTGCATGCGTGCATACGTGCGCGCGGATGGTTTTGAAATCTGTTGTTCCTTATGTTTAAGGAGAGTTGCATGCCTGTAAATGATTGAGTGCAAGCGCTTTGATTTGTTTGTTTTTTTGCATGATACAGCTATCTATATAAATCCATAAATTATTATTATTATTATTATTATTAATATTGCTGTTGATTATTATTATTATTATTATTTATTATTATTATTATTTATTATTATTATTAATTATTATTAAATTATTATTATTATCATAATATGTATTATTAAGTTTGATATATTATATTTTTCTTATTTTATACTGAAACTATTCTCCAGTTAATTACAGAACCTCTGACACATTCTATAACTTTGTCTCATCATAGAAACTATTTTCCCACGCCTTCAAAACTGTAAGAGTGATTCTGATCACAAGTCTGTAGAAACTTCTGATCCCTCAAAACCATTAGGACAACCTATTATATCTTACCTTTCAAAACCTTGTAAAATATCTGATTAAACCATAGTTCTCTCGTAAAGTTATCAACAACTTACTTCACCCAAATCAGTCTGGATTTTGAAAAAAATCACTCGTGCCCTGCGGCATTGACTAGTCTTGTAGACAATTGGCTGTCAAACATTAATGACAATTTTGTGGAGTATTTTTTGTAGATTTCAAAAAAGCATTTGATACAACTGACTTCAGACTTCTCATTAGAAAGCTACATTTATATAATCTCTCTACAAATACTTTAGAACTTCTTGATTCTTATCTTACAAACAGACAACAGTGTGTTTCAATAGCTACGTCCACATCCACACTAAAACCCATTCATTATGGAGTACCACAGGGATCCATCTTAGGACCAATTCTCTTTTCATTACACATAAATGACCTTCCTCTTCATATCAAATCTAAATGCGAACTTTTTGCTGATGACACAACCATGCATACAAGCCGTACTGACATTAACTCTCTTGCAAGAACATTGCAAAATAGCACTGAAGATCTTGTCAAATGGACTGAACATGTCAAATGGATTTAACGTCTGTTCACTCAAGGTGATATAAGACCACATGTCTATACACCCCCAAAAAAACAAAACGCATGCTTATCACTACTAGACAACAGCGAAAAAAATCTATCTCATAACCTTTCTCCAATCCATATTGTAACACTATCTTTGGTCTAACATCACCTTGAGTGAACAGACGTTAAATTAAAGAAAGTACACTGACAGACAGACATAAAGAAACAGAGAAACATCCACAAATGGTGAAAGAAAGGATGAAAGATAGACAGACAGACGAAGACAGAATCAAAACCAGACATACAGACAAGGAGAAAATCAGACAGAAGCTGGTACCCTACTACCTGTGACATGAATCCTTATCATCCCAAGCCAGTCATCAAATTCTCTGTTCAGCA
This sequence comes from Rapana venosa, assembly GCA_028751875.1. NCBI lineage: Eukaryota > Metazoa > Mollusca > Gastropoda > Neogastropoda > Muricidae > Rapana > Rapana venosa. The sequence goes on along the minus strand of CM054146.1, from coordinate 64,298,230 downwards.
TAGAGTACATTCCAAGGTTTGATCCTGGTCGGTAGGTAACCGCACGTTAAAAACGTTAGCAGCAGGGTCATAAAAACAATTGGTGGGAGGAGGGGACCAAGAACAGTTCTTCCTGTTGATCTGTGGGCAGTAGTATGTCATTGATAGAGCACGGTCATTCCAGATCTCCAACGATGCACAGTTCCCCCTTGGGAAGCAGGGAAGATTGTGTATGGAAACAGGAAACACCAGCAAAGTGTTTCTCTGCACTTCAAAGACCTTTCGGAATGGTGTGCCTGAAAAAGACCAAGAGTGCGACAGAAAAGATTGATAAACAGCTCAACAACTACCTTCTCTCCAACAATCTTCTTCCTGAGTTTCAGTCTGCCTATCGCGTCAACCACAGCACTGAAACCACCCTAGTACACACTTTAAACACGCTTGTACTCGCTTCTGACTCAGGGAAAATCTCCCTTCTCATTCTACTCGACTTATCAGCAGCCTCCGATACTATAGACCACTCAATTCTTCTTTCCCGTCTTCAAATAAACGTTTGGTGTTACTGGCACAGCCCTCACCTTGTTTAATTCATACCTTACTGACCAATTCCAGACAGTTGCAGTAAACAAAATTCAATCAATACCTGCCAAACTGGAATGCGGAGTACCACAGGGATCAGTTATGGGCCCTGTTATTTTCACACTTTACTTCTTCTTCTTCTTCTTCTTCTTCTCTTCTCTTCGTCCATTGGGATCGATGATGACCATCTATTCATCCTGGGATTGGGAGGGTCCATTTCTGTGGGTGCAAAGATGACTTATTTGGCCAATCCGCGCTTGAAAAGTTCTTGAGCAGTATGGGCAGGGCATAGTAGCTGCTTTTGGAGACTTGGAGGCTCTATCTTTCCTGTCTTGCCTGCGTTGCTCAGCTGTCACATATAATAAACCGTCATCAAACCAACCATCATTGTTACGCAGATGACTCTCAGATTCAAAGCAGTGTTACTCCTGAAAATCTACCTTCTCTCCTGACAAATAGGGCCCACTGCTTTTAAGATATTCAAAACCGGATGACACAGAACAAATTACAGCTAAATGCAGATAAAACCGAAGCCATGCTCGTAGGAACCAAACACAAACTCTCTTCCATTACAACAGCTTCAATAGAACTCGGTAATAAATCAGTACCTCTATCCACTGCTGTGAAGTATCTAGGTGTTGTTATCGACAACACACTCTCTATGCAAAAAATTCATCACCCAGACCTGTCTGTCGTGCTACTATCAATTACGGCGTATTAGTGCAATTCGAAAGTACCTGTCCACCGATGCAACTGCCAAAATTGTCACTTCTCTCATTCTTTCACGTCTGGACTATTGCAGTTCTCTTCTGGCTGGTCTGCCAGCATCATCTTCCACTCCCTTCAGCGTATACCAAACTCCGCAGCTCGACTAGTTCTCAGAAAGAAAATATCTAAGCACATTATCCCTCTCTTGCCATCTCTCTACTGGCTGCCTGTGCCACAGAGAGTAAATTATAAGATCAGTACCCTCTGTTACAAATGTCTCCACAAAACTGCATCCTCCTACACTTTTGAATGTCTTAACCTGTACACTCCTTCACGTTCCCTCGCTCTGCTGCAGATACCTTGTGCCTACGAATACCTAGATTCAACCAATCTTTCTCTATTTCGGGTCCATCGACCTGGAATGAGCTCTCTCTCTCTTCGCCAGAAACCTAGTTATGACATTTTGAAATCCAGCCTCAAAACATATTTATTTCAAACCTAAGATGTCCCCCCTCCTGTTTCAAATCAGGACTATCCCACCTTCACTAGCCCATGTCCTATCACCCTGCTAAAGTATACGACCTGTGTGAGTGTGTGCGCTTTTGAAAAACATTTGACTATTTAAATTTTATTTCGTAGATTTTGTCTGCAGCGCACCATGTTTGTAATATCTGTTTGCTTAAACTATTGATTATTATCATTGATTGGATACTTTTAAAGATTAGTAATGCATGGCTTTGTTTTGTCTTTCAAGTTACGCGAAAAGTTCCTTTTAAATTATTATTATTATTATTAAACTTTTGTAGTTAGTAGTAGTAGTAGAAGTAGTAGTGGGGTAGTATACTATCAAAAAAAAAACATGACAATATTTTTGAAGTATTTAATATTTTAAAATTTTTTTTCTGTCCCTTCGTCATTTTTCTGTACTTTTACTGTCGAAACTTCTTTTGTTGTGCCTGTCTGTCTGAGGCCTGTCTGTTTTATTCTCTCCCCTCTCTCTTTTCTCTCCTTCTCCTCCCCCCCCCAACTCTCTCTTCCTTCTTCTTCCCCTCCCCGTTTTTGGATGCACTATAAATCGAGGCCCTGGGGACGCAAACATTTTGCCACACGTTAAACCCTTTTTCCGCTTTTCGTAAAAATATCTTGGGCCGGAAAAACAGAAAAAAATTTTACGAAACCGCATAATAGGGGGCGGATAAAAAAAAACACATACAAAATTTATCCCTTTATTCAATATAAAAGAAAATATAAAGTTTCCAACGTTCCTTTACATAAAAACAGATAAGCATCTGTGTATTCAGAAACCATTGCAGGGAAGGGAAGATTTTCAAGTTTAAAGGGGGCTAAGGTTTCAGGAGTGCCGTCAAGGGGGAAGGAAGGGGAGTGCTAACACTGGTCAAAACAATCTAAACCCATGAAAAAACAGTAGATGAAAAATCCGAATATTTTTCAAGTCAAGGTGTCCACCTCAACGCATCCTCACACCCAAACTATATTCCCTGACGACAAGCGCTACACTGGAGACCGGGCCCCCGCCGCGACCCTAAACAGGACTTCAACACCCCGGGTCCCCACCGGGGGGATACAATACCTTGGGCTCAGGGAGAAAAATAAAACTGAAAAGAAACACCCCCTAATCCTTTCAATACCATGATCCCCGACCCTTTACTCCCCCGCGGGCAAACAACCCCCAAAAACCGACCGGCTTTTGAAATGAGAATCCACAGAAAAAGATCACAAAAAGGTTGAACATCAACTAAGTGGAATGACCATAAAACCCATTTTATCCCCCCATTGGGGTGTTAGATGCCGACATGCCCAACACCCCACGATGGAACTACAAAAAAAGGGAAATGGGCTCTTTCCTTTAGAACGAAGACGACAAAAACATAAAGATGGGGGAAAGGAACACAAAAAAGTTTAAAGGATTTAACAACACACCCTTTCAAACTACAAGGATGAAACCAAGGGGGAGGGAAAGACACAGCCATCGGGTCTGAACCGCACGGTTTCAGGGGTCTCTTAATGAACCAAGAGAAAGCTGAACACGCCGAACCAAGAAAAAAACTCAAGCTGAAAGAAGGGGGGCCCCAAACACCAAGAAAAAAAATAGAGAAAAAAGGGGCAGGCTGGGGGAAAAAAAAGGCATTTAAATTTGGGAGAAGGATAGGCCAAAGTTACCGTCTAATAAAGGGGAAATGAATGATGAAGGTACAAGGGACAGAAGATCACCAGAGGAAATGGAAGTGTTTAACGGGAAAGGCACTGCAAACCCTTTCGCAAGCACCTACGCAAAAGAAAGCAAACCACCTTTCCCCAACCTTACAAAGGAAGAAGAAGGGGAAAAAAGGACTTTTACAAAAATCCCCCAACATGGCCATGAAAAGACCTCTCCATGGCAAAATTGAAAACAAGCCATCCAAAGTTGATGAAAAAAAAATTCCCCTGGCCCTGAAAAACATCACAAAACAGTGCGAAAATTTTTAGCAACCGTCGCTCCAAATCTTTTGGACATTTTCAACCCAGCTGGAAAGAGGGGCAGGTTCCAGTCCCAAAAGGAAGCTACAATATTCCCCACCCCTTTAAAAGACAAGAAAAAAAAACCTCAAGCTACCGTTCTTTTGCCTTACTATTTTGTGTCTGTAAACCAGGGAGCGTTTTTAAACCACCCCTACAGCTTTTTCTGGAGCTGAGGGGCAGGGCCCCTAGCGGGCGGGGTCAACAGTACAGAAATAGAGAAGATCAAGAACTCCCTGCCCAAGTTAAAAGAGATCTTTCCAGCTCAGAAATCACCTTGGCGGTCTTTTTGTTTTACAAAAGGCCTTTGACAAGGTCTGAAAAACGCCTCCTGTAAACTCCTGCAAAAATGGCATCCAAGGCAACTTTACCAGTGGACCAATTTTTAATTTTCAAAACCCGAAAGACCCAGGTGTCGTGGATGGCCACTGGGCCGAAAGGTGTTATGGGGGCGGGGGTCCCCGGGAGGGGTGCTCTCACCCACTTTATTCATCCTTTTTCATCAACGATGTGGTCGCAGAACTCCCAAAGGTGTCCATGCCCCCTTTTTTATCCCAGGACCGGGTATCGGGCAGCAAGAGCAGCAACAACAGCAACCTAAGAATGCAACTTCCCCGGGGGGTTTGCAGCTGGGCTAAAAAGCGGGGTCTAACAAAAAACAGGGGGGAATCCACAGCCACTCTTTCCGTCTCACCCAAAGAAAAACCCTGGGATACTTACCCTTGGAAACACCACGCAAAAATTTAAAGGGATCAAAAAACCTACCGGGGATCACTTTGAAACGAATGAATGGAAAGTTAATATAAAAAAGCAAGAACAAAGCCGAAAAAAACTAAAAACTTCAGCGGAAATGGGGGGAACCCAAGGGGGGAAAACGCAAAATTACTGAAAACGTCCCAAGGGGCCAGTAAGGGCCCCTTACTTAATTTGGATCTAACTCTTGGATGACAGTTTGCCAAAGGACTCACCATCAAACCTTGCAAGTCCAAAATAAAGCCAAGAATAAAACGGGGGCAATGAAGTCTACACCAATAAAACCAAAATGGGAAGGACGGGCTTTCCTCCTTATCTACAAAAACAACAGAAGGCCCGATAACAATCAAAAATACGATGCACTACGACCCCAAAATGAAGAAAAGATAAAAAAAAAATCCTCGGCAGCTAAAGGGGGTCTAGCTTTCCCCTTGAAATAAGCCTAGTACAAAATCCCAAGCAAAGCTTCAGACCATTCGAACCTCTCTCTTTCTCTTTGACACACCCAGGGGAAGAAGGGGAACTGTTAAAAGTAAAATTTACCCCTTCCCCCACATAAAAAAAAATGAGCAGAAAAAAATTTTGTGAAAGGGCAAGTTTTAATTGCGGGGGTTACATTACTACCCAAAGGGGAGAATGGCAGGCGAACTATTCCAAAAAACCGCATTGACAAACTACAAAATGAAGTAAAGCCCTGATCCATGCAGAAAATGTCTAACAGCGGTGGGAAACAACACCCAAGTCGTCTTCCGACGACGCACCCCTTTTGGGGGCGCAGTCCATAATGCCCGGACAACTGAAAATCTGGAGAAGGCACTGCACACCTTAAAAAGCCTTACGCATAGGGGGTTTATGGATCCCCTCCCATGCAATTAAGGAAATAAACAAGAAAACAAGAGGAAAAAATAGGAAAGAAAGGGCAAGAGAACAACCTGTCAATCAAAATGGAGATAAAACCATCACAAATCTCTCTTCAGATCACACTCAAAAACCAACCCTTACAACTTTCACGACAAGCACAGGTGGTCATTTTCAGACTAGCACGGGGGCACCAAAAGGCTGAATAAAACCCTCCACGAAATTAAAATTGCACCTCGGGGCTATGTCCCCTGTGGAATAAAAAAAATAGGGGCCCACATCCTCAAGATGACGGGACTCTCCAAAGGCAAAGGTAAGTGGGCCTGACCCACCCCTCGGGGAGAAAATGTGGGGCACGGGAATGACCTGCAGGCAAATGATTCAAAAGATCTGGTCTCACAACATAACCCAGGCAACGCAAAAAGAAAAAAGGGAAACCCCCATCATCACGTCGTCTCATTTTATATTTAAAGGGGGAGCTTCAGTTTGTTGCGTGGGGTTGTGTGGGTTGTGTGTGTGTGTGTGTTGTGGTGTGTGTTTGTGTGTGTGGTGCGTGGGGGGGGTTGAAACCACCGGTGAAGTTAACAAGGGGACGTAACACAGACGGAAAGCAAAAACACGTCAGTGAGAAAATTTTAGGACATGTTAAAATAGAAGAAAACAAACCCCCTTTTAAACAAAAAAAACCACACACGATAGGCAAAACAATAAATGGACTGGCCCGACAAAAGAAAAAAAACAAAAAACAAACAGACAGACAGAGGACGCACAACCACACACCAACACCAACAAAACCCCACACACACAACCACCAACACAAGAATTAGAATGACATTTTTCGAAACTTTATTCTTTCACCCTTTTTGGGGAAGAAACAGGGTAACACTATTTTTTAAATGAAAGACTCGGAACCCATTCCAAGGAAAATGAATTGGTTCTGTAAAAAATCAAATAGCAAATCTTTTTCTAAAACTCTCCATGCATCCCATTCCTGTGTTTCAACTTACTCCCCTTCTAGCTTTGGGGAATTTGGAAAAAACAACAATTTTACTTTAAAGTTGGTATGGTCTCAAACATTAATTTTGAAAAAGTTGACCCCAAAAGGGTTTTTTAAAAACTGGGGTACTGGTAACGGGTTTGGGCCGCGGTTTTTTTAAAAGGGGGTCTGGGCAATTCTAACCTGGCAGTACCACCCCCTCCCCACATGAAATTGGCAACTGGATTTCTGCATCATCCACCCCAAAAAATATCGCTGTGTCCTCTTCTCCCAAAAGGAGGGAAACCGGCTTTTTAACGTGGGGGCAAAAAGGCTCAACCCACCCCCGGGTCCCCGTCTCAGCAAAGGACTTACAACTGAGGGAATCAGCCCATCTTTTTTCCAGGGAAAAATCCAGGTAAAAGTAACCATAGTTTTTGTTCCCTACAAAGTGTGGGAAGGAGAAGCAGAAGGGGAGTTTGTTTTCGGACCTGTCGAACTCCAGGCTGAATAATCTGTGTGTGGCTTCTGCTGAAAGCGCCTCACCATTTTTAAACAAACACACTGAATGGGGGTGCTTTTACCCCCACCCTCAACACAACACTTGAAGGGGTGCTGCCTCACCAAATCCAACACAACACATGAATGAGGGGTGCTGTTCACCAACCCGGGGAAACACAACACACTGTGACCCTGGGGAAAAAAAATAATTTGGCAGCCAATTATTCTTTTGTAAAAAACAATCCATACCATCCGCATTTTATACAAGGTCTTTCATCCCACCCCCCCCCATTTTTTTCTTTATTCGGGCCATTTATAGCCCCCGGGCCATTCATTTATACCCCGGGCCGTTTACGCACCGGGCCATTTATAGCATCGGCCTTCTTGCACCGCCATTAATTACCCGGCCATTTAAAAGCCCCAAATTTTTTTAAGACCGGCCATTCTTTCATGTTTTCGGCCTTATTGCCCCGGCCCTTTTCATTCATGCACCGGCCATTTATTCATAGCGCCGAAATTTTAAAATAGCACGGCCTTTCATACCCGGCCATTTTTTCAAAGCAGCCCCCATTCAAAGCCCACCTTTATGGCAGGGGCCATTTTTACACCACCCATTCATTCATGGCACCACCACTCATTCATAGCACCACCTTTCTTTTATAAGCCCCACCATTCATTCATAGCCCGCTTTTTTTTATACCCCAGCCTTCATTCATTCACCACATTCATTTTCATACCCCACCATTCTTTTTTAAGGGGCCCAGCCTTTTCTTTTAAGCACCGCCATTTATCACGGCCTTTTTCAAAAATCGGGATTTATATAGATTTGTAAACCCCACCAAAGCTGAGTACTTTTTCCGTGGGCCACCCATCAAAAGCCTTTTTTAAATACACTCAGCTAAAGGTACATTTTTTTTTAAAAAAACAGCTCGATTTTAACTGAAGGAATTTTATTGAACAGGGCCCCTTACCTTGGTCCCCATTAAAAAGGGGGGAAAAATTTGTCCACCCGTCTTTCCCAAATTGGGGCCCTTAATACAACATTTTTCCCCTCCCCCCCCTCCACCACACCTTAAGGGGGATAAAGCGTACAGCCCTCCCGGGTTCTCAGAAAACAAAATCAGGGGCCATGACTACATAACCCAGCTTCAGGGGGGAAAAGCAAATACCCTGCTTTTTTGCGGTGTGCTTGTTTTTTTCTACCTACATTTTTTTTTTCCCTGGGCCCTCCTCCTTCTACCTTTTCCCTCCTCCTCCCCCTTGCCTCTTCCCCCTTCCTCTTCCCCCCCTTTTTTTTTTCTTTCCCCCTTTTCTTTTTCTTCTTCTTTTTTCCTTCTTCTTCTTTCCGAATCCGGCCCTTTACGGGGGGTACAAACAGACAATTTTCCCCCCGGGTCACCCTAGGGCCTAGCCAAGCAATTAAAAAAAAGACATCCTTTGATTCATATAGGTCCAAATCCCTTACGCATCGAGGGCCCATGCTAAATTTTTAATCAGTGCATCCCTTCCTTTACCAAGCTCATGATGGCATTCCCACTAAATTAGCACTAGCCCCCCCAGCTAGGGGGGGAATGGGGGGGGAAAAGGAAAGGGGGATGGGTTACGCTGAGAGAGCTTCAAGGGAGGGGGGAAGGGGAACATTTGTGACATACTAATCAAATGCTCACCTATTTTCAGTGGGTAGGGAGTTTGGGGGAACAAAATAGGAGCAAAATTTCAAACACTGGCGGGGACAAAAACAACAAGGGTTTTGGAAAAAAAATTGCAAAATACGGGCCGCCCTTCTTTTTGGGTCGCGTCGATGCCGAAAGTAATAATCATGGCAATCATCAAGACGCAAAGGCACCACACAATAAAGACAACACAGGCCTCTGTGAGAATGTGCTCTTACTTCTGCTCCCGTGACATTACCTTTCAGCCTTGGCTGGGGAAGAGGTGTGCCGAGCTGCCCCGTTAAACTGTGCCGGCCCTTTTTGGGCACGGGGGATGAAAAAATTGGTGGCTTGTGACGCGCAGTTCTCGGTCCCGCGATTTTTCGAGTAAACAAAATAGAAAAAAAATTTTATGTCATTTAGGGGGTGGTAGGTGGGTAATGGGTAGAAAAAAGTATGGGTTGATAAAAGTAAGTAGGGAAAAAAAGAATTTTTATAGTATCGGACGCATTACTGTGTGTAGGGGGGGTGTGTTTTGGGGGTTTGTATGTGTTTGATCATTACAGACAACACTTAAACCCCAATGATCATTACAGGAAAACTGAACTAAGCGATTTGCAGACAACAAATTAACTGAATGTTCATTCAGACAACACGAACACTGAAAAGACATTACGACAACATGAACACCACTGATTTTTTCATTTCAGACAACACTGAACTGAATTCATTTCAGACAACAAAAAACTAAATGATCATTACAGACAACAATGAAAGCGATTTTTAGACAACACTGAAAACCCCTCAAGTGACATACAGACAACACGCACTGAAGTGATCATTTCAACAACACTGAACGGAATATTCATTTTTCCGACAGCATGAAACCACTGAATGGTCATTCCAGCAAAACGAATGAATGTCTTACAAACAACAAAGAACCCCACTGATACATTTCAAACCCGCACAAAAAGAAGTGACATTACAAACAACACTGAACACCACTGAAGTTTATATTACAAGCAACTGAACACCACGAAGGTTATTGCAGACAACACTCAACACCACTAACGATTTTCAAACCCCTGAACACCACCAAGTGATCTTTTCGCAACAGGGAATGGTGTCAGTATCGACAACACTGACACCATGAAGTGATCTTACAGACAACACGAACCCCTGAAGTGTCATTCAAAAAAGCACGAGTACATTACAACAACACGAACACCACTGAACGTCATTTGGACTACATCAACCCCCACTGAATTTTCATTACAGGGCAGCACTTTAACACCACTGAAGGCTTACAAAAAACACGAAACACCTGAACGAATTGCAACAAAACCTGAACACCATAAGCGATTATTGCAAAACAAAACCCGAACATCCCTGGGGTATTGCACAAACTACACCACGAAGCATCATTGCAGACAACACTGAAGCGATTATTGCGGGGCAACACCGAACACCCTGAACGATCATTACAACAACACTGAACACCACTGAAGCGATCATTACATACACACTGAACACCCTGAAGTGATCATTTTAGACAACACTGAACTGAACGATCATTGCAGACAACACTGAACACCACTAAACCATCCGGCAGGTTACAAACGCGGGATGGGTTGGGTAGCCCCCTAAACTTCCCCCCTTTTTTTAAATTCAGCTTTCGGGCCTTTTTATTTTCTCTCTCTCTCTCTTCCCCTTCTTCCTCTCTCTCTCCCTTCTCCTCTCCTCTCTAAAAACAAAAACCCACACCACCCGCGCACGGCGGCCGGGGCGCACGCACGGGACACGCCAAACCGATGCGAGAAGAACGGTATATTGAAAAAAATGGCAATTTTTTAAAGTTTTTAATTTGGGAGAATTTACTGTAAATTTCAGATGAAAAAAATAAAAATAAAAGTTTTTATTTAAATTTAAAATAAAGAAAGCCTTCTTTAAAAAAATCACCTAAGTAATTTTTTCATGTACCTGGACTACCCCACAGCATCCCACTTTTTCCTCCCAAAAGGGTTTAATACCCAAATTTTCGGGACAAGCTATGCAACAGCGGAATCCCTTGTCAAACCCCTGGGTAGGAGTGGGTACACTTGGACTATTTGGGGAGAGTTAAAATAAAACACGGGCTCCTTGGAAAAAACCTTTTGCTGGGTTTAAATTTACCCGGCTATAGCCATTTTATGAACACTGGCGGGGTTTGGGGGTTGTGTGGGTTTTTCCCGAAACGATGGGGGAATGTGATCTTCTCTGGGGGAAAAGGGGGGCAAGCTTTGTGCCATGCCCCGCTTGCTGTAAGAAGTACCATGCCGCGGATTTTCTCTGCAAGCAAGGGGGTTCTGGCTTCACCCAGTGGGGTTTTGATATCCCGGGCCCTTTTCAAGAAAACCACTTTTTGCACTAACGCACTTTTAGAGGACCAGACTTAGTGGACACCCTTTCCCTTTTGTCAGGGTTTTAGTGTTTCTTCCATTCGGGCCTTTTCTTCTTTTTTTTAAACCCCCCAAAGTAAATCAGATTCTTTTTTTAATATGACAAAAAAGCATGTTTGTTGACTGCAACTTTTTTTGTGAAAGCGCATTCATGGGGTTATTTTACCTTTCATGGGGTTTCCCTCCTTTTTGTTGTTCATTCATTTTGTCTAGTTAACCGTTGCTTTCGGACTGTTTTGTAATTCCTTGTTGAAGGTTTTGATCTTTCTATCATCTAAACCGTTTGAAAAAGAAAAGAAGAAGAAAAAGAAAGAAGAAGAAAAGAAGAAGAAGAAGAAAAAAAACGAAAAGAAGAAGAATGCTAAAAAAAGAAGAAGAATCTAAAAAAAGAAAAGAAGAAAAGAAAAAAAGAAAAGAAGAACAAAAAAACAACAACAACAACACCAACCCAATTTGATTGGGTGTGGATTATATGATATAGATGATAGAAAAAAGGGGTGACGACGCGATGAGGATGAGTTAAAAATAAAATTTCCAAAAGGACCCCCGGTTTATATTATACAGGCGAGCGGGATTCTGCCATTTTTTCCTGGGGCCCGGAACATTCCCCCTTTTTTTTGTGGTTTGTTAACCTTTTCCCGCTTTTGCTAGGGTCTTTTCACCAGTGAACTTTTTGCTATTGTTTTCTTTATGTTCCTTTTAAGTTTGCACTGTTCACCCATCCTTTCTCTTTTGCCTCTTGGGAAGCTGACACATGAGGTTCCAGAATAAAGGGAAAAGGGGCCGCGAAGTAAAGTAAAAAAAGGGAAAAAAAGACCCAAAGCCACAAAAATTTTCTACAGTGGAAACAGATAAAAATGAAAACCCGGGGGGGGTTTCGTTCCCAAAAAGGGAAACCCGTCATGAGCTGCGCCTGGGACGCAAAAATTTTTTAATTACCCCCCTGGGGGCAACCCCCCTTTTAACATAAACTGTTTAAAGGGGTTTTTTCCCCATCGCGCCAAAAAACCCTAGAAAATTTTTTAAACCCCTCTAAAAATTCTAATTAAACCCAAAAACCTCTTTGGAATACTGAACGCCAAAGGGAGGGGGGGGAGATGGAAGGGAAAATTTGGGGGGGGCAATGTGGGCCCCTTGAATAAACCAAAAAGAAAGAGGGCTTGAGACTCCCCTTTTTCCCATAACAACCCCCTCCAGCTAATTAATACCTTGGCCCCCACAAAAAATCCAGAAAAAGGGCAGGGGTTTCCCAAAAAGGAACACACAACCAAAAATTCTTCTTCTTTTTTCATCTTCCGCTGTCCCTTTCGGGGGTCGCGGGGGGCCCCAACTCGCTCAACTAGGCGGAGCTTGGGTGTAGGACGGTCAGGGGGTGGGGGGGTCACCACGGAGTCGTCCCCCTCTCCTTGGCACCTCTGGGTTTCCACCCTTTTATTTTGGGGTGTTCCTAGGGCTGGTTGGGTTGGGGGGGATTCTAGTGGGGGTACCAAAACCCCCTGATCCTTTGTTTTTTCGATATGGTGAGAATTGGGGTTTATCGACCCTGTCCTTTACACCTCATTTTTTGACTTGTCGCGTTGGGCTTTTGCAGCTTTTTTTCAGGCAGCGCATTTCACATTACCTTTTCTCTAAGGCTTTTTTTTGGGGCCCCGTCTGACACTGGTTTTGGGTTTGGAACAAGAGGCGTTGGAGTTTTGCCTTTTGGGGCCATTGGACGGAAGTTTTAGAAGGGGGGGGCAGTTGGGAAAATGTTTTGCGTTCCTTTTTGATCTTGTTTCTATCTCTCTGTCCAATTTTTCCATCTTCAGGGGAAAGGCGCCAAGGATTTTAAAATTTTTTGGGGGTTTTTAGCTGGGCGCCCTTGATGTTGATTTTCCCGCTTTCCCATTTTGCGACAGAAAACTTTGTTTTGGGGATAAGATCTTTCATGGTCTTTCCTCTCGCAGCTTTGTTGATTGGGCCCGTGTATCTTAAAAGCGCTTTGTTCGTTCTCGGGAGGTCTCACAAATAGATTACTAGGTGAAAAAACAATTCAGTCTGCGTTAAATCGCAACCGAAAGAAAATTTTCCAGGGCGACATAGGGAGTGATCATGATCTTTTGAGATTACTTTTTGGGGGTCTAAAAAACTCACAACAACAAAATCGGGGCAAATGACCTCAAGAAGCTAAAAACCCAGAGGGGGTTGGAAAAATTTTTAAGCAAGTAGGGGGGAAATTTGCAGCACTCCTTGATAGACTCAACAAATTCACGAAATAGTTTTAATACGCAGTGACGGAAACAGCAAGGCTTCTAGGGAAACAACCACCAAAACAAAAAACCCTTGGGCACACCCAACATCCTTTTAACTATGGGGAAACGTAGATTGGGGAAAAAAAAAAAATGAAACAAAAGAAAAAAGCAGAACAAATTAGGGGGTTTAAAAAAAAGAACGGAAACCAGACGGGGGGCAATGAAAATTTTTGAAGTATAGTTTTAAAAAGTATTAGTGGGGTCTTTGTCAAAAATTTGATATATGATTTATTTTGATTTTGAGTAATCTTAAATGCTCTCTTCTCTTTTTCTCTCTCGGGCTTCTTCTCCTTCTGTTTTTCCCCAAGGGGGGATTCTTTTTTGGGTTTTTTTTTTTTCTGCGGTTCATTTAATTTACCCAAATTATTAAAATTAACTGGTGCGGGAAAAATTTAATTTCAATTTTTTTAAAGGGAAATTTTATTGTTATTTACGATTTTATCTTTTCCCCAAAATTAAAAAAAAAATTTTGGGGTTTTTGACTTTAATTTTTAGGGTTTGTAATTTTTTATTCTAAATTAAAATTATTCTTTTTTAAATCCTTTTTTCCTTATTGTAGTAGGATTTTTTCCGTTGTTTTGTTGATAGCCCTAATTAGGGCAAGGGGCGGATGAAAAAAGCATGCGCATGCTTATTCTATTAACCATGAAAAATAAAGATTCATTCATTTCTCTCTCCTCTCTCTCTCTCTCTCTCTCTCTCTCTCTCTCTCTCTCTCTCTCTCTCTCTCTCTCCTCTCTCTCCTCACACACACACACACACACTTACTTACACAGACGTACACACACATAGGTCTAAACACGCGCGCGTACACACATACACACACACACACACACACACACACACACACACACTCACTCACACTCCTCTCTCTCTCTAACACACACACACGCGCGCGCGCGCGCGCGCACACACGTACACACACTCTCTTTGGATGAGACTATAAACAGAGGCCCCGTGTGTGAACGCAAGCAGAACATCTTGCACACACGTTAAATCCTGTTCCGCTTTTCGAAAGAGTAGGCCATTGTGTGCCGGTGGGAACAGATGACAAAAATTACAAAACCGCATACACACGGGGACTGGATGTAAAAAAGTACACGAGTGCTTATTCCATTATCCTCGATATAAAAGCAAACAGTATCAATGACTCAATACTATTTTAAAGTATACACATTTCTTTAAAAGACATAATCTACACATATGGAAGACAATTGAAAAAAATCAAGAAATATCTGCAAATCTTATGAATTTTAAGAGCGACAGGAGAACTATTCAAGATTTGCATTTCATTCTCTTCTCTTCTTCAAGTGTCCGGTCTGGTCCTGCAGACATCGACGATCATGGCTCTCCATTCTTCCCTGTTCTCGGTCCCTCTCATGAGCTCATTGTTGGTGCCCTCTTTATTCGTTGCGAATTTGTTTAAGCTGTCTGTGAATTGTGTGCGTTGTCTTCCTCTGCTCTTGTTTCGACATATTTTGCCACTCCATAACAGTTTCTCTAGTCTGTCAGCCCTGATTACATGGCCGAAAAATTTGAGCTGTCCTTCTCTGATGGTGTTGAGAAGGGATCTCTTGTATCCAGCCATTTCCATTACTTCTGCATTCGTTTTATTTTGTCCATGAGACTTTCATGATTCTCTGGATAAACCACATCTCCACTGCTTCTAGTCGCTGTTCTGTGTCCTTAGCTAGGGTCCAGCACTCACATCGGTACAGAAGAATGGACCATACTTAGGCTCTCACAACATGAATCTTTGTCTTGAGGCTTATCTTACTGTTGGTAAAAATGCATTTCATGTTGTTAAAAGTTGCCTTAGATTGACCGATTTTCTTCCTGATTTCTGTCTTACACTTGCCGTCCTGGGTGATAGTACAACCAAGGTATTTAAAGGTGTTTACTTGTCTGATTCTCTCTCCTTTACAGGCTATGTTGCATTGTGGTATAACAGCTTTTTTCGAGATCACCATGCATTCTGTCTTCTTTGTATTGAGCTGTAATCCTTTCTTTTCACTTTCGTCTGTTACTGTTGTTAAAATCTTTTGCAGTTTTTCTTCAGAGTCGGCGATAAGGACTGTGTCATCTGCATATCTCAGGTTGTTGATGTTGTGGCCACCTACACTAATTCCCTCATGATTCTCAATATTTAGTAGAATTATTTCACTATATACATTAAATAAATCAGGTGAGAATACACAGCCCTGCCTCACACCCCTGCAGATTGGTCTATATTGACTGATGTTATTGTCGACTCTAATGGCTGCCTCCAGTTCCCAATATATGTTTCTGAGGACTCGAAGATCTTTCCCGTCGATGTATAGCCCTGCCAGAATATCAAACAAGTCGGAGTGTCGTACTTTGTCGAACGCTTTTGAGTAGTCAATGAAGCAGAGGTACAGGTCTTTATTGGACCTCGATGGATCTTTCCATGAGATTTTTCAATGCGAAGATTGCATTTCATTAGCCTACAAAAATTATAACTGGACATGGGTTGAACAAAATGTCGGGCAATAAAATCTTGTCGTAAATGTTTGAAATGGGGACATTCCATGATAAAATGAAATTCATCCCCTAAAAAAGACATATTGCATTTTGCACATATTCTTTCTTCCCTTGGTATATTATGGAACCGTCCAACCTCAATAGGAAGCTTGTGACAGCTACAACGAAACTTCATAAGAGCATAAACATATACATTTGGTAGACAAGTTATATATTTTTCCATACCCAAATCAATCTTATAGTTTTTATAATAAAGACATCTACTATCACTCAACAGCTCAGTTCTCCATTCATTAAGAAAATGTTCTATTAAGAAGGCTTTGATATGTGAACTTGTAGAATGAATACTTGAACAAAACTGTCTCTCCCACAAACAGTCAAATCCCCTTTGTACTAAAACATTGTTTATCTTATTTAGCCATGATGATTGAATCAAAAAATTGTCATGTAAATCTTTCATCATCTGATAAACATTTGAGGATAGCTTTTCAGACTGGATGTGAATCAGCTGCATCAAGAAGCAAACCATTTGAACAAAGACCAAAATAGACAAAGGATATCTGCCCGTTTCTCCATATACTAGCGAAGTTGACGTTGTGCGCTTTAAACGAAAAAAATATACTTTAAACATCTTAACTGAAACTTGTCAATTGTTATTAGGTTTTCATATCTCCAAATTTCACATCCATACAATAAAACAGGTACAACGATTTTATCGAATAAATCAAGTGCCACATGTATAGGTAGTTCTTTTTGCTGTGCAGTCCTTATCGATTTAGACATAACTTGAGTAGCTTTATCATAAGTATTTTTTTTTGCATTTTGCAAAACTACCACTCTTACTAAAGTTAATTCCTAAATATTTTTTAAAAACTATTAACAACTTCTTACGCTTTTCCACCATACATAAACATGTTAAGAGATCTTATGCGGCCGAAAACCATGATTTTTTCCCACTGGATTCACAACAAGTTTCCACTGAGAACCGTAAGCATATAAATTGTCTAAAGAATCTTGTAGCCCCTTCTTTGTATGAGAGAATAAAATAGTATCATCCGCATATAGAAAAATTAAAAGTTTGACATAGCTGGTTAAACATTGTTCCATCCGATGAAAGTTAAATATTCAATCACAAACAATTTCTATCTATCAAATATTGTTCCAAATCATTTAGAAACATAGAAAAAAACAGGAGAAAGACTATGCCCTTGACGAACACCAGTAAAACTTTTGAAATATTCTGAACAGGCTCCATCATTAACAAAACCACAAGATTTTACATTTTCATACATGTTCATGATGACTTTCAGTACTTTTCTGTTTACATTTTGTTTTGCAAGTTTATACCATAAGTCACTACCCCATACAGAATCAAAAGCCTTCTGATAATTAACAAAAGCACAGTATAACGGTGTTTTTTAACTTAGAAATATATCCCCCACAATTTTTTTAATGAAACAATTATCTGTATTAGAGTGACACTTTCTGAAGCCTGCCTGATTTTCCAAAAATATCTTATTTATCTCAAGAAATTTTGACAACCTGATGTTTAATACAGAAGTGAACAGTTTTCCAATACAACTCAACAGAGTTATACCTCTATAATTATCACATTCGTATATGTCTCCTTTCCCCTTATAAATAGGTTTTATGAGGCCAACCATCCAAACATCTGGTGTCATTCCAGTATCCAAAACTGTATTAAACATTTTGCAGTACAACTTTGTAAGTACTGATTTGCTATACTTGACATAATCAGAATAAACATTATCTATTCCTGCTGCCTTACCACTTTTCATTAAATGAAGGGCAGTTTCCACTTCTTTTCAGTTATAGATCTGTTAAGATCATCTGAACTGAAATCTGGAAGGTATCCAAATGTACTAGTAACAGCTGTAAATTGAGGACTGACAGGATTTACATCATTTAATGTTTTAAAATGTTCAAAAAGAGTAGATAAACTAACTGGACAGTCATCAAAGGAGTGCACTTTCACTTCTTTTCAAAATCTTTATATTGCTTTTTTTTTCATTTTCATTAAATGTTGACACCATTTTGTCTTTGCTTTCGGACATGCTTGTCTGATGGTATTTTTGTATTCTTTACTGGCTGTTTTCAGGAGAAAACGTGTTTCTGGAGTTTCTCTGCGTTTACATATAGCTTTACTTTTCGGATACAAACGTCTTTTCATAGAGCATTCTGCACTGAACCACACTTTGGATGACTTTTTACGACTATGTTTTGACCTGTGGACAAGTTTTGTACCAAAAGTAGATTCTGCAGCAGTCAGAATCATTGAGGTCAACTCATCATTAATTTCGTCAATAGTGACATCATTCTGTTCGGTTTTAGCAATTAGATCTATGACGTTTAGCTTTGAAAGCTCGGAAATGAAGGAGTCTTTAAGACAATGTTCGAATCGCTTGGGTCTTTTGTTTCTAGGCGGTCATTCGCTGTATCTTGAATATTTGAACTAGTGCCTGTATTACCTTCGCGTTTCTTTATGCTAAGTGTTAGTTCTATTGGACAATGTACATCAGACATAACAGCGTCAAAGGTGCAACATAACAATCATCTACAAATGGGTAAAAATCGCCTGTACCAAGAACATAATCAAATATAGCACAACCACAGCTTGTGTAATTACACCCCCCCTCATCCCTTCCAAAACGACCATTAAAAATATACAAACACTGGGCTTTACTCAGATGAAGCAACCGATACCCATAGTTATTGATTCGGTGCTCATCCTCTGAACATCTAGGTTTTGGATCAACACAACAATCCTCAAGAAAAAAATTTGAACATTTTTATCTATTTCATCTGGATCTATTTCAATATAATCGTTATTGCATTTAGTATATGCGTTAAAATCACCCAATAACAACACAGGACAGTTATTATATTTACATCTAAGGTCAACAAGAGAAGTTTCAATATCATCAAATAAATCAACACTACTATATCGTGAACCCTCTGGAGGAATATAGACTGCTCCACCTAAAACTGGTTTGTCAAATCCTGTTATCTGCTGATCTATCAAAAACCATAAAACGTGATCGTGCTTGCTTGGTAATGTTTTTATGTAGTTACATAATGACTTTTTTATTTACTATAGCAATACTACCTGAGCGATTATTCGATAATATTTTTCTGCTCAAAATATCAATGGAATACCACATTTTATCAAATACACCAACAAAGAAATCCGAATCTAGCTGATCTGTCTTGATTTCAACAAAGACCATCAAAATCAAAACCAGTGCTATAATCTAGAAAATCCACAGACCACAGACATTCAACAACAAAATGCTTAGACATGAATATAGAAGGGTATAATCTTCATTTACCTTCTCAGGACAGTTTTCACTTTCTTGTTCCGAGTCAGTTTCCCTTTCTCTACATACACATGCGCGCATCCCCCCCCCCTCCGCAGCACACACGCACACACACACAATACACACGCCACACACACACACACACACACACACACACAAAGCACTGGATCACAAGGCATCCAGCATCAGCAAGCACAACTCACTGTGGAGACACATGAGCTTTTTTGTAATTTATACTGCAGAGGATCAGACGGGTGACGTGATGTTCACAGATGTTGCAGAGAGTCACTGAAGTCACCATTTGAGGAAGAAGTTTGCGTACAAAGGGCACATCGAAAGAACTGGACAATCTTCTGTACCACAATGGAATAAAAAGAATGGAAATCCCAGCTGCTGTCG
>CM054146.1:64251239-64273739 GCA_028751875.1 Rapana venosa | reverse complement strand
TACAGTCACCATTGATACACAGTGCCCAACTGGGAAGCAGGGAAAACGTTTTGAGGAAATAGGAATCACCAGCAAAGAGTTTCTCTCCACTTTCAAGACCCTTTTGAATCGCATGCCTGAAACAGAAAAATAGTACGAAAAAATATTGATAAAAATCCTTTACAATAGTTTTAAGTATCTGATGTATATTTCAGTGTACTGTTGTTACAAATCGCTTTACCTTACTTTTACAGTTATGTAGTCTTGCCAAAGCTTGGTTTAATTTTACAATTATGGAGTGTTGCCAAAAGCAGGAAGTGAGGTTGCAATTTTGAAGGAACTTCTAGCTAGTAGTTAGACAGCTAGGGACAGCAAGGCACAGACAGGTCCTCCCTTGGGTGAGGAAAAGATTGACTTTGAAAACTTGGCTGCTGGTTTAGAGCTTAGTTGAATTAGTGGTACATCTGTGGGCGTGGCACTAGTGGGCATGGTACCCAGTAACTGTTGATCTGCAGAAGACGTTTTCAGTTACGTGTGATGGCTTCGTGACAGCACTTTGGTGGAAAGCTAAGCAATCTTTGCGCTTCACCCCGAGTTGTCGGTGAGCAAACAGACCAAGAAAAAAAGACTGTGGCAGGTGACATTAAAAAGAGGGGGGGGGGAGCAGGAACAAAGACTTGGACAGTAGTGGGGGCAGCGAACAGATGAAGCATGGAGGAGAGAGCAGAGAGGAGGGGGATTTTGACATTGGTGAAATCCATGAAATTGTGCTGACCAGGGTGAAGGAAACTCTCTCTGTGTACAAAGGGGTGGCCACACTGTCCGGGGAAGGGGAGGGCAGCTCCGTCATCAGGCAGCTGGTGCCTGCCCTGGGGTGAAGTCTGTGGCCGCCCAGCTGCAGACTGCCGTCATGCCGACAGCCAGGGAACATCGGCTGTTGCTGCATGAGGTCACACGTCTGACGTATGAAAATGATCGTCTGCAGCAATACACCAGAAGAGAGTCTCTCGGTATACACGGTTTAAAGACTGCAGTGGGAGAGGAGACTACAGAGCATGTAGAGGAGAAGGCGCTGAAGCTGTTTGCAGATGCTGGAGTGGACGTGGCTTCTGACGACATCGCCGCTGTGCACCGGCGGGAAAAGAGTCGGGAGGAAGTCGCCAGTCCTGGTCAGGTCCTGTCTCGCCCGGAAGAGAAGTAGGCTGGTGATGGAGGAGAAGAAGAATCTGAAGGGGAAGCCCAGATATGACGAGTCTTCATCAACGACGACCTGACCCCTTTACGTGCCAGGCTTTTGGGGTATGTGGAGTGGCTAGACCAGGTGGAAAGAGCGTGGACAGTCGATGGCCACTTTTTTAAAAAAGAAATCCCCACCTGGTTTACCTCCCGAAGAGCATCCGAGACCAATATTTGTAGAGACCCCCGATGACTTATTTGACAAGCTGGGTCTAGACTCTATTGACTTTAAAGGCTTTGGAGCTATCTCATTTGGAAATGGGATAATAATAATAATAATAATACATGGAATTTATACAGCGCTAAATCTTGCAAAAAAACAAATCAAAGCGCTCTCATTCATCCTATTCTTTCGCATGCAGCCAGTTACGATTAATAGATTTTTACAAATTCAAATATAAACACACACACGCGCACAATTAACAGTTTTTTACAAATACAAATGTAAACACACACGCGCGTGCGCGCCCACACACACACACACACACACACACACACACACACACACACACACACACACACACACACAAAAGTTGTACACTGGGCAGGCTAATGGGGGGGGGGGGGGGGAGTTGGTTATTGAGGGCAGGGACAGAGATGAGATGAAACAAGAGGAGAGAATCTTAGGTTTGAAATAAATGCGTCTTTAGGCTGGTTTAAAAAAAAGCTTCATAATTTAGGCTTTTGACGAAGGGGGGGAGGGGAGGTGTTCCGATCCTGGCCCCAGAAACAGAAAAGAGCGAGGGGCCCAAACCATGGGATGGTTAAATCTGGGAAATTTTTTAAGAAACAAGGAAATCTGCAGCAGAGCGGGGGAACGGGAAGGAGTGTACAAATAAAAGGGACATTCACAGAGGTAGGAAGGTGGGGGTTTTGTGGGCTTTTGAAAACAGAGGGGGTACAGACTTTAGTTTATCCTCGGGGGCACAGGCGCCAGTGGAGAGATGAAAAGAGAGGAGTAATGTGCTCGGGTTTTTTTCTTTCTGGGGCCTAGTCGAGCTGCGGGTTTTTGTATCGTTAAAGGGAGGGTTGGTTTTAGATGATGCTGGCAGACCAGCCAAAAGGGGAAATTGCAATAGTCCAGAGTGAGAGAAGGGAGAGATGGAAAGGGGGGGTTGTTGATCAGTGGACATTACTTTCAAAACTGCACTAATGGGCCGTAATTGTTTGTACCCGGGTTGGCAGGTTTGGGTGATAAATTTTTTTGCATGGAGAGCGTTTTACGATAGCCCCCTAGATTTTTTCACTACGGGGGAAATAGGGGACAGGCGTATTGCCGAATTTATTGAAGCTGTTGTTATGGAAAAAGAGTTTTGTTTGGGTCGCTATAAGATGGTTTCGGTTTTATCGCTTTTAGTTGTAACTTGTTCTCTATCACCCATTTTTGGATTCTTAAAGGGCAGCAGGACATATTTGTCAAAAAGGGAAGGCGGGTTTTTGGGGGGGTTTATGCAAAGGGAATCTGAGAGTCGTCTGCTTTAAAAATGGGGCTGTTTTTTTATGAGGGTTTTTATTATATGGGAAGTGGGGCAGTGTAGAGGTAAAAAAAAACAGGGCCGAAAAACTGCCCCCTTTTTGGGACTCCACTTTCCCCAGTTTGGGCAGGTGCTAAATTGAACCTTATTTACTGTAATTTTGGGGAAAATCGGTCTTTAAGGTAGAACTAAAACCAGGTGAGGGCTTTGTTTTTAAATCCCAAACTTTTGTTTGGGGGCGGTAGAGAAAAAATTGAGGGGTCTATAGTGTAAAAGGGCTGCGGGACAAGTCGAGGAAAATTGAAAAGGGGAATTTTTTCCCTGAGTCAAAAGCGGAAAAAGCGGTTAAAAAGGGGGTTGGGGACTAGGGTGGTCTCGGTGCTGGGGTTTGGGCACGTGGGAAAAGGATTTGAAAAGGGGGAAAGGGTTTGTTGGAATGAAGATGGCTATTGAGTTGTTTCAAAACAACTTTTTAAAGGGCTTTAGAGATAAAGGTAGGTTAGAAACGGGCCTGTAATTTTCCCAGAATGTTAGGGCGAGGCGTGTTTTTTTGAGGTGAGGTGAAAAACTATAGCGTTTTGAGATCTGAGGGAAAAAAATTCCTGAGAGAAAAAGATGAGTTTTCTATTTTCGTGATAGTGGGTATGAGCTGTGGAATCCCCCTGGGGTGAGAAGAGAAGCAGGTTTTGGGATCGAGATCACATGATTTTATTGTCATTTTTTTCGAATTGTCTTGTTTTTCATTCTCCCCTTTTTTGGTGAAAAAAAATGAGAGGATGCAGTAAATTTGGGGGGTCAGTAGGTGGGGGGTTTGGGGAAAGAAGTTGATCCGGGTTCTGGAGCGAATGTTGCGGACTTTTTTCAGAAAAAGAAGAAGAAAATATAGCAGGAAGTTGGGAAAGGGGGTGTAAATAGTGGGGAGGAAGGGTTTTGCCTTTGCGGACCCCAGAAGAGTTGAGGTGGGGGGAAAAAAGGATTTCAGGGAGTAGTTTCAAAAAACTTGAGCAAAATTAATCTTTGTCTTTGCTGAAGGGGTTTAAAGGTTTTGACTTTTGTTGATTTGTTTTTGAAAAGGGGGTTGCTTTTTTATTTCAGTTTTTGTTTTTAAAGCCCTTGTCGCTCGAAATTTTCGGCGTTTGCGTTTTTTGGCCAGGATATCATGGGTGTACCATGGGGCGCAGGGCCTTCAGGAAAAATGAGGTCGGGGGAGGCGCATGCCATCGAGAAATTGGCCAAGAAAAGTGTTGTAGTGTTTAGAAGGGTTGGGGTTGGGAAGGGGTTTGTGATAGGCGTTAGCAGCTTGGGTAGAGAAAGTTTGGTATCTTTGGGTTGAGATTGCGACGGGTGGGTGCCCCTTTTTTTTTTTTAATAGGGCCCTTTCAATGTTTAGGGAAAGGGAAAAAAATGGCAGAATGGTCGGGAAAACAGTTCATTTGTGACGGATAAAAGCCTGATGAGATCTAGTGAAAAAATCAGTTTATGAGCCAATCTAAAAAATGACCCGATCTGTGTGTTTGGGTTCATTTACCAGCTGGGACGAGGGTGGTTTGAAAAATAAAAGGGGAAAGCTTGACGTCAGGAGGAAAAATGGTTTTTCAAAATGGGGGAAATTTTAAAATGCCAAGAATGATAAGTTTTTTGGGGGGAGAGGCTGTAGTGATCAAGGGGGAGATTTGGGAAATTTTGATGGAAAAAAGGGGAAAATGTCAGATTGTTTTTTCGGCGGGAAAGGGGGGCGGGGAAAGGCAGAGAAGGTGACAGAATGGCCCGGGGAGGGGGTTTAGGTTTAGTTTCACAGGCTTCGAAAGATTTCCGGGTGAGAAGGGAGGGGTGGCAGAAAAAAAAGGGAGCCGGGTGCGGTTTTCCTTGTTAAAAAGACAGCGATGCCCCCTCCACGAGAGAGTCGGGGGGGAAAGGAAAAAGTTTATTGCCCCGGTGGGGTTAGCTGTTTTATAAAAGGTTTATGGGCCCTTTTTTTTAAAACCCTGGGTTTTTGTGAGAAAAGTTTAAAACTAGGGGTTTTTTTAGAGATAAAATTTGGAAAGGGGAAATTTAGCCTTTTCCCTTGGGGAAAAAGGTTTTTAAAATTTTTGCAGAAGATGTTTAAGAATATTTTTAAGGGGACGGAGAGGTTGGGAAAGGGGAAAGTGGGTGAGTTAGGACAAAGGGTTTTGAGGAAGAAGATGAAGGGGGAGGGAGATAAGTAGTTTAGTTGGGGGAAAAGACAAGAGTTTACATGATGAGTTAGGTTTTGGGGGGGTTTGGGAAAGGAAAATGAGTAGGGGGGGACTGAAACTTTGTACAAAGCTTTAAGCCATTACAATCAAGAAAAGTCTTTTCCACAAAAGAAGTTTAAAACAATAACAGGGGGAAGCTGTTTCCGGGGGGTTTAGGCAGCGGGAGTCAGTGGTTTCGAAGTGACGTCAGGGGGTGAGGGGGGAGACACTTTGGGGGCCCGGGCACATGCAGGCGATGAGGGCTGCCTGCACGTGTTTCCCCTTTGGTTTTTCTGCGATGAAAAACCTAGGTTTGAAATTGTTTTCTTTGTAGCTTCGTCAAGTCGTTTTGTTTGCGGCCCATTTCACACAATAGTGTTCTCAGATTTTCAGTGGTTTTGTGTCATTGGGGTGGGGGTGAGGAAAGCTGGATGTTGGCGGTTTGGGGGTGGTGGGGTTAAGTTCGTGGAAAACACGGGGCAATTTGTCCCCGATGCGCAGGGTCAGGGGAGAAAGGGTTTCCCAAAAAATTTTTACAGCAAGGGAAACGCTAATCTCATGTTTTCCATTTTTCCCAAAAAAATATTTTCAAAATGAAAAATTTTTGAATTGAAATGTTTTACAAAATAGGCAATTTCAAGAAAAACTGGTCTAACCGTTTGAATCCAGACAAAAACACAAACACAGTAATATAAAATTGTCCTCATACGATAACAGAAAACACTCAAAAATCACACACTTTCACAGAGCCACACACCAATGCTGCCACCAGGCGCAAAAGCACATCACAGCTAGGGATAAGATGAAGACTGATGGGGGGCCAGGGGGGAATGACTGCGTGGCACATACCATCAGCCATAATCACGCCTATGTACTCAGTAAGTGTTTGGTTAATAAACATTTTCTTTCTCTTAGCAGTGACCGGCTATTTAGGATTATCTCACTCACTCACTCATCCCTTGGTCGGGACAACCGTTGGGGTACCCGCACGGACGCTGCAAGTGGACCGCCAAATGGTTCTGTCCTGGGCTGCTTTCAGGAGGTTTGGTACAGTGAGGCCGGTCCACTCCTTGATGGATATCCAGCTTTTGCGTGGTCGTCCCTACCTCCTTGCTCCTTCCACCATTCCCTGCAGGACTGTCTTTGACAGGCTGTTATGCCTTGTTGTGTGGCCAAACCATTTCAATTTCCTCCGTTTGACTGTATCTAGCAATGGTTCTTGTTTGCCAGCCAGTGCCTTGATCTGCTGCCAGACGTAGTCGTTGGTTTTACGGTCTCTGTAGGTGATGTTCAGGATCCGCCTGAGGCACTTCATCTCAAAGGCTTGAATGCGACGTTCTAAATCGGCAGTGAGTGTCCATGTTTCACAGCTGTACAAGGCAATGGTGTGATGAGTGCCTTGTAGGGGTCTGACCTTAGTGTGGGTTCTGATGTTATGGTTTCTCCACACTTTCGCCAGCTTAGTCATGGAGGAGAGTGCCACAGCAAGTCTGATCTTCACCTCTTGTGTGCTCGTACCTTCTTTGGTGACGACTGCTCCAAGGTACTTGAAAGTTTCCACCTCCTCTAGTGTCTCGCCACTCATCTTGATGCTGGTGGGAGTGGTCGGTGTGATACTGTTCACTAGGATCTCGCTCTTTTCCATGCTGATATCCATACCATGGGCATTGGCTGATGTTTCCAGTCGGGTGGTGAGATCCTGGAGTTCTTCACTGCGGCCCATGAGGATTATCTACTTTCAGGAAAAGAAACATAACCATGCCAATGACAATGAAGTTGTTGTTAATCGGACTGAAGATGATGATGATGATGATGGATGATGATGATGATGATGATGATGATGATGATGATGATGATGATAAAGATGACAGTTGTATGGAGGATAATAATGACGATGTTGGAGGAGGAGAAGATGCAAGAAACAAAAACAGAAATGAAGGTGAAAAATGTGTTGGTGTTTTTTGCAAGACTACTACTACTACTACTACTACTACTACTACTACTACTACTAAATGGAATTTATATAGCGCTGTATCTTGCACAGGCAAATCAAAGGGCTTGCACTCAACTCATTCTTACACAGTCATGCAACCAATAGCAAGTAATAGTTCTAACAAGTCCAAATGCACACACACACACACACACACACACACACAACACACACACACACACACACACACACACACACACACACAGGTTATACACTTTGGCAGGGTGATGGAATTTTTGGCTGTTGAACAGCAGGGATAGCTATGAAATGAAACTAGGAGAGAAAATTCATAGGTTTGAAACAAATATGTCTTCAGGCCAGATTTCAAATTGTCACAGAAAGGCCTATGGCGAAGAGAGATAGGGAAGTCATTCCAAATCGATGGACCAGAAATAGAGAAAGAGCGATGGCCAACAGTAGATTGGCTGAATCTAGTTATTCGTAAGCACAAGGAATCTGCAGCAGAGCGAAGGGAATGAGAAGGTGTGTACAGGTGGAGACATTCACAGAGGTAGGAGGGTGCTGTTTTGTGGAGACATTTGTAACAGAGAGTACTGATCTTATAGTTTAGTCTTTGTGGCACAAGGAGCCAGTGGAGAGATCGCAAGAGAGGAGTAATGTGTTCAGATTTTTTTCTTTCTGAGGACTAGTCAACAAGCAGAGTTTTGAATACACTGAAGGGAGTGGATTGATAATGCTGGCAGACCAGCCAAAAGAGCATTGCAATAGTCCAGACGTGAAAGAATGAAAGATGCCAGGAGTTTTGATGTAGTGTCTGTGGACAGGTACTTTTGAATTGCACTGTTCACTGTTCACTGGTCCCGTAACCCGCCAGGGTCGTAGGGGCGCTGCATGGTGGACGAACGGTGGACCAGCTGGCTCCACTTAGCGCGGTCGTGGGCGAGTGCCTGGTTGACACTGAAGTCCTCCCCTGTCCAATCACGGATGTCGTCGGCCCACTTTCTCCTCTGTCTGCCCCGTCTTCTCTTCCCTGGACTGTTCCTTGCAGGACGGTCTTTGCAAGTCCTTCTGAGCGTGTTACGTGCCTATACCATCTGAGTTTCCCCTTTTTCGCCGTTGGTCAGTAGGTCTTCATAGTCCGCACTGCTGAGTGATCATTCTGCGGACTTCATTGTTGGTGACATGGTCCTTGTATGAGATGCCAAGGAGCCTTCTGAGGCATCTCATTTCTACTGCTTGGATCCTCCTTTGTAGGTCTGCGTTCAGTGTCCATGCCTCACATGCGTAAAGCATGATTGAGGTGACTAGCGCGTTCATTAACTTTACCTTGGTTCCGAGAGGGATGTTTCTGTCTCTCCATATGGTCTTCAGTCTTGCCATTAATGCTGCTGTTTGTGCCGCTCTTGCTAGGATTTCGGTCTTCGATCCCTCCTCACTTATGATGGCTCCAAGGTACTTGAAATGGTCAACTGTCTCCAGTTCTTTTCCGCTGAGAGTGATCTTGGTGGTGATTGGTTGGGCACTTTTTGACATGAGCTTGTTTTTCTCGGCGCTGATTTCCATGCCGTATCGTGAGGATATTTCGTCCAGTTACTTCACTAGGTTGGCCAGTTCCTCTTCATTTCCTGCCAGACCGTCAATGTCATCGGCAAACCTGAGGTTGGTGATTATTCGCCCTCCAATGCTGACTGTGCCTGTGTGGTCTTCCAAGGCGTCAGTCATGATGCGTTCGAGGAAAATGTTAAATAGAATTGCACTAATACGTCGTAATTGATAGTAGCAAAACTGGCAGGTCTGGGTGATGGATTTTTGCATAGAGAGTGTGTTGTCAATAATGACCCCTAGATACTTTACAGCAGTGGATAGAGGGACTAATTTATTGCTGAATTCTATTGAAGTTGTTGTAATGGAAGAGAGTTTGCGTTTGGTCCCTACAAGCATGGCTTCAGTTTTAGCAGCATTTAGTGCTAACTTGTTCTCTATCATCCAGTTTTGGATATCTTCAAAGCAGTAGGCTATATTTGTCAAGGAGAAGGCCGATTTTCAGGAGTGTTACTGCTTAGAATCTGAGAGTCATCTGCATAAAAGTGATGGTTGATCTGATGACGGTTAATTATATGTGACAGTGGAGCAGTGTAGAGAGTGAAAAGAACAGGGCTCCGAGCTGATCCCTACAGGACTCCACATTCCAATCTGGCAGGTACTGACTGAACCTTCTTTACTTTGACTGTCTGTAACCGGTCAGTCAGGTATAAGCTAAACCAGGTGAGGGCTGTACCAGTAAACCCAAACGTTTCTTGAAGACAGGAGAGAAGAATAAGTGGTCAATAGTGTCGAAGGCTGCAGATAAGTCGAGTAGAGTGAGGAGAGAGATTTTTACCCGAGTCATAGCAAGTAGAAGCATGTTAAGGTATGAACTAGGGTGGTTTCAGTGCTGTGGTTGGTGCAATAGGCAGTCTGAAACGCAGGTAGAAGACTGTTGGAGTGAAGGTGATTGTTGAGCTGTTTCAGAACTATTCTTTCAAGGATTTAACAGATAAAAGGTAGGTTGGAAACAGGCCTGTAATCCTTCAGAATGTTAGGGTCAAGGTCATGCTTTTTGAGTAGTGGTGTGACTAAAGCAGTTTTGAGAGCTGAAGGAACATTTCCAGAAAGTCAAGTCAAAGTCAAAGTCAAACTTTTATTTTCAGATGGTACATTGAATAAGCAGTGCATTTGCTTTTTTTCATCAAGCCATCTATCT
This sequence comes from Rapana venosa, assembly GCA_028751875.1. Taxonomy (NCBI): domain Eukaryota; kingdom Metazoa; phylum Mollusca; class Gastropoda; order Neogastropoda; family Muricidae; genus Rapana; species Rapana venosa. The sequence continues at coordinate 64,264,139 of CM054146.1, read as the reverse complement.
AAAGAAATAAAAGCGAGAAAAAAAAGATAATGTATATGCAGACATAGAATAAAAAACCTTATATATGGTAAACTATACAAATCAAACAAAAAAAAATAACATATGCATATGTGGAATTAAAACAAAACAAAAAAACCCAGGAAAATATGAGACCATACAATTCAAATAATTTAAAAATCTTGAAAAAATATCCGTCATAACACAAACAAACAAGCAACAACAAAAAAACAAACCAAAACAAAGAAGACAAAACAGAATAATAATAAAAAAACCCACACCAACTGCTTCCCCACCCCCTCACACACATATACAAAAAAACCTTCAACCATACAAACCACTGAATAAAACAACAAAAAAAGATGAATCAACAAGAACAACCACAACAAGGAATTAAACAATCAAGCAAACACAAATATACATACACAACAACAACAGCGACAATAACTAACATAGGACAAGAATAACAGCCAAGACAAATGAAGAACAATACAGAACTAACAAAAGACGAGAAAAAGAGTCCAAAATATCCCCTCCCCCTCCCCAAGAAAACCACCCTAAACCCAAAACAAACAAAAGGCAAAATAAACCAGAACCCCACCCCCACCACTACCAACAATAACAACAACAACTAAATGGATATAAACAGAGGAAACTGATGTATCATTTAAACACTTACATACACATACACATATACATCCTCACCCATATCCCCTTCCCACATAATATACTCATATATAAGAAAAAACAAGTATAACCAACAGCTATTGGATTCAGAGCAAAGAAGTATAACAAAGACATCCGTTCCCTCCCTTTCCCCGGGTCATATACACACATGTACATGTGCTTTTTGGTTTGAGGCAGAGCAACGTTAATCCTTCGATCAAAGAATAAATTCAGGCAATGTAAATCCACCCAGCAGTACTAACGTCAGCAATAACAATTTAGCTCATCTAGTACAATGAACCAGAAAACTAACAGTGACAAAACTAAATAAATCAGCATATTGATGGTAATACAAAAGAACATAAAAAGGCCAAAACAGCAAGAAAGTAAAAAACCAAAATCGAACCAATTACACAACACACACGCACTCACACACTTGTACACACACACACACACACACACACACACACACCACACACACACACACACACACACACACACACCACACACCAGATTCAAAGCGTGCTGGGGTTGATATCATATCAACCCATATATAGATCAATGTTTACACATGTACTCTATATGAATATGAAAACTTGGGTCATATCTGATTTTAATGACACGAATAACGTCAGTGACACTTAAATCACTCTCTTAAGTTACAAGTCGTGTTCTGTACTTTTATTCATGAAATATCTTTTTAGATGTGTTTTATACTGAATTTTGCTTTTAATACATTTCAAATTTTGGGGGAGTTTATTCCATAGGTCACTGCCTGAATACAAGAGGCTCGATTTATATAGGTTATTTCTGGGTCTTGGAAATGTTAGCAAATCGTTGTGTCTATGTTGGTTAACTTTGAAAGCTTTGGTAATCTTGGGAGGTGCATTTTGATTAACAACTTTTTGCATAAACACAGCTTTATAGAATGAAAGTCGGTTTTCAGAAACAAGAGATGAGTTTACTATCTTGTGATAGTGAGTATAAGCTGTGGCAGGCACTGTGTGAAAAGAGAAGCAGGTATGGGGTAGAGATCGCATGATGACGATGATAATTATGAAGGCAGTGGTAGAAACAACAATGAGAAATACGGGTGGCGGGTTCTTGGCAGGGACGATGTTAATGGTAATGTGAATAAAACAGATAATAGTATATATCATGTAGTGTTTCTGGCAGGAATGATGATGGCGATGATGATAAGAATGATGATAGTGATGATAGTGGTGGTGATGAGGAGGAGGAGGAGGATGAGAAGGAGGAGAAAGTGGAGGACGGGAAACAAGGTGAAGGTGAAAATAATGTTGGAAATGTTACGGAGCGGTGTTTGACAATGCTGAAAAAACATGACAATGACAGTAATGATAAAGCTGGAAACAGGGATGATCATGAAGTGTGTCGTGGTGACTATGAAGTCTACGCTGGGGATGGAAATATTAATGATCAATGCCAAAGTGATATTAATGGTGGAGATGGTGATGATGACGATGACGACTATGACGTGAATGATGAAGATAATGAAGGTGGAAGGGAAAGTGGAAATGATAATGGGGAATGCCACAACGCTGATAGTCAATGTCACAGTGGCGTGATTGGCAGGGATGATGACGAAAATGACAATGATAAAAACAATGATAGTGGCATAGTCAGACACGTTAATCGACACTGTCATGGTGGGCTGTTTGAGAGGGACGTTGATATTCATGAAGTTGATGATGATGATGATGATGATGATGATGATGATGATGATGATGATGATGATGGCTACTGTGGAGATGATAGTGGTGGGGGTGGTGGGGGTAGCGGTGGACATTTAAGAGGGCAATATCATGTCAACATGATTAGAACAGAAGGTGTTTACAGCAAGTAAGGGGGAGGAGGTGGACATGATCATGGAAAATGGAATGGGGAGGCTTCTGGTAGGGAAGCTGCTGCTGCTGCCGCCACCACTCAGGACGATGAAGAAGAAGAGGACGACGACGACGGTGATGATGATGTTGAGGATGATGATGACGATGATGACAATGTTGAGGAAGAGGAGGAGGAGGGGGACGTCGATGTTGAGGGTGATGATTATGATGATGACGGTGATATTGAGGATGATGATGGTGGTGGTGGTGACGATGTTGAGGATGATGATGATGAAGGTGATGTTGAGGGTGGTGATTATTACGATGATGGTGATGATTAGACGATGATGATGATGATGTCGATGGTGGTGGTGGTGAATGTAAAAATAATGATAGGATATGCCATAATAGTGACTTTGTCAAGGATGATAATGAGAAGGAGAGGGAAAATCATCACGATCATGATGATCATGGTGTTGATAGAAGAGGAATTGGTTATCGAAAACGTCATGATGATGTTTTGGTTAGAAATGATGATGAGGATGACGCCAACAACTTTGATGAAAGCGATGACGACGACGACGACGATGATGATGATGATTAAGGAGGTGATGAGTATAAAGGCGGAAATGATAACAGGCTTTGTCGAGACAATGTTTGTATCAGGGATGAGGATAAGGATGTTGGCAGTGATTATGATGACGATGACGACGACGACGACGACGACGATGATGATGATGATGATGATGATGATGATGATGATGATGGTGATGACGGTGGTGGTGATGATGATGATGGTGATGATGATGACGACGACGACGATGATGACGACGACGACGATGATGATAATGATGATGACGACGACGACGATGAGGATGACGACATCGATGATGATGACGATGACGAAGAAGATGGTTATGGTGAACATCATGATGACGGCGACTATGATGATGATGATGATAATGATGATGGTGATGATGATGACGACGACGACGATGATAAGAACGATGGTAGGAATGATCTTGGTAGAAATTATGATGACGATGGGGACGAGGATGGTGGGAGCGATGATGATATTGATGGCAGTGAAGGTTGCCAGGCTGAGAGTCACTATGGCACTGGCAATGGAGGTGGGGATGATGATGGTGGTGGGGAAGATGATGTTGGTGATGAGGGAAGTGATGGCACTTATAGTTACGGTGGCAGAGGTGACGGAGGTGATAGGGATACAGAAAATGATGATAATGGGAATGATGAGTGCAATAGTGATGATGAGAACCAGAGAGAGATGAATAAAATGTCACCATTCAGATAGACAAGTTCACATACCTTGGCGGCATCATCAAACCAGAGGGCAGCACAAAAGAAGACATCCACAACAGACTGGGCAAGGCCAGGAATGTGTTTAGAGAGATGAACAATATCTGGAGATCAACTCAGTACAGCACCAACACCAAGCTGAAGCTATACCAGAACTGTGTTGTGTCTACGCTCCTGTACGGTTCTGAGTGCTGGAGGATGACGGAAGTGGATCTTACCAAACTTCGATCCTTCCACACCATATGCCTGCGAAGAATTCTCCGGATCTTTTGGCCAGAGAAGATCTCCAATGAAGACCTACTACGGAGATGCAGGCAAGAAGACATCACCAGACGACGGTGGAAGTGGATTGGGCACATCCTCCGAAGAGACCCACACTCAATCACATGAACAGCATTGCACTGGACCCAAGAAGGAAGGAGAAAGAAAGGAAGACCAAAAGCAACGTGGAGAAGAACTGTAGAAAGTGAGATGAAGGCCATGCAGCACTCTTGGGGATCAGTGACTAGGTTGGCCCAGAATAGGCAGGAGTTGAAGCGCTTTGTTGCTGCCCTACACACCGCTGGGTGTGATGGCTAATGATGATGATGATTCAGAAAGCTGGTAAAACTGGAGTCTTTTTGTAATGATGAAAGTGTCGACGATGTTGATGTCTTTTTTATTCTGATATGGATGTTAATTGGAGTGGTGATATTGATGATTGCTTTGGTGGGAATGTGAAAAGCTGTTAGGGGGAGTGTGAACGTGAAGTTAAAATGATTGAGCATTCTATTGAAGGCAAAGACGCCACTAAGATATGCCAAAACCATTCTAATGACGTTCGCTACGGAAAACCGATCCGTACCCACGCACACTCAAGTGAGGAAGAATGCTGCAAAACAAGTGCTGCCTTCGGCACACGTGGTTTATCAGAGCAGGATGATGATCCTCGTAATGGAAGTAAAAGAGTAGAGTTTGAGAATAGCAGGGATGAACACTTTAGTGGGAGTCCGGCCACAGCTCCTGGCAGCATAGCAAATATAGATAGAAGAGAATTTTTACCGTCTAATCCTGATCACAACGCTGGGACGTATAGATCCCAAAGTAAATTATTGGAACAGGTTTCTTTATGGCATTAAATGTATGTTGTATTCCTTCTAAACTGTGTTATAGTGTGCACTTTGCGCACTATAACGTTTGAACTAAACCCCTCTTTCCTTCCCCTCTCCCCCTCCACTCTTCTACAATGAACTATTCAACTTGGTTAGACTTCATGATTTGCTTAGTTCAGCAATTCTAAATGACAAGAGTTAAGTTTCTTTGTCAACCTCTAAGTTACAGTATTCTGTTTAAACAAACAACTTCTCTGTTTGTATACCCATGGTTGTGGTTTGGAATTTCTAGTAATCCACTTGAGGTTTTCTCTAAAGAAACCAATTGAAGTCTGTGTAGTGCTACTCCTTCTCTCAGCTTATGTGTCCAGTATGTCTCTGTGGGCTAGGAAACCTGGCAATCGATTGAGGCTTGTGTACTGTCACACCTTCTTTCATTTTGTGTCCAACATGTCTCCGTGAGCTAGAAGACTGGCAGCTCAGTGTGATGGTGTAGCTAAGTGTCCTCACTGAAGGCCTACAGTCCCAGGGCTGGTGGCTCAGCCTTTGTCTTAAACAGTCCCCTTGTTAGTTTCAGTGGAGCCCTCTCTATTCATGGCCTGAGTCCTTGTTGTAGTCTAGAGTTTCCAGTGGAACAGACATGTGGTAAACACTTCAGAGCTTGCTACAGCTATTCTTATTCAACAGGCTTGTGGTGCCTTTTCTTTTTTGAATAAACATCAGCAGATTTGTTCATGTAAAAAAAATCCCCCTTGGTTGGGGTTTTGTTTTTTTTTAAAAAAATTTGTTTTTGTCGCTGATTTGATTTTTGTGGTTAGGATTTGCTAGTTCGTTTCCAAATGGGATTTCATTGGTCATTTTAAATTTTTAGTTTTTGCAAAAACCAAAAATAACAGGGGGTACATTTGGGATTTTTAAAATTTTTCTCTTGCTGGCGTCTGGGCAAATTTCCTTGAGTTAGATGTGGTGGGGGTAAAACCCCGCCGAAATTTTCTTTGAAGGAAAAGCCGTTTTGTTCTTTGCTTGATTTTGTTTTTGTTGTGTGTTGGGTGAAACAGTAAAATTTTTGTTAAAATAACACCCCTGCGTTTGGGGTCACACATTCCTTTTTAGTGTGCAAATGCCATGTTCTAAATTTTCTTTTCCCAAACCTTTACCCCTTTAAACAAACCCGCCAAAAAAAAAGTTTTTTTTTCATTATATTTAAATATTTAAATTTTTTTTATTCGGGGGAAAAAAAAGCTGACGATATTTGGGTTTAAACCATATTTTCCATGGTATGTAGCTTTTTTTATTAATAATTCCGGAAAAAATAAAGCGGGGAAAATTTGGGGGTTACTTCCTTTTAGCAAAAGAAAGTTCCCACATTATTTAAAAGTCTTTGAGAGAAAAAGTAGAAAATCCAAAAATAAGTGATTCTGTTTAAAAATTTTTTTGTTTTGTTAGGGATTGTGATCTGTGGGGCGGGAAAGGGATTGTTCTTCCAATTTAGCAAGCAATGTTAAGCTAGATGTTCTCTTTGGGGCTATCTACCTTCCCCCCCAGAAGGGGTCCCCCTTTTAAAATTTGATTCTTTGATTTTAGATAGAAAAAAGAATGCTTCACTTTTATCAAAAATGTTTTCTTTACTGGGGGTTTTTAATGCCAGGACTGGTTTCGTGAATGTTCGGGCAATTTTAGGTAGGTAATAATTTTTTGGACTTGGCACCCAGATGGGGCCATGGAAAAGGAAAATTTAAAGGGAAAACCAATATATTTTCTTTGCCGGGGTTTCCCCTCAGGTTTTCAAGAGGATTTTTCGCCATAAATAAAATGGGGAAAAAAAATTACAAAAATTTTGTAAAACTGTTTAAAAAAACCTTTTTTGTAAACGGGGTGTTCGAAGGAAAATGACCAAATTTTTTAAAATTTTCGGGAAAAATTTTCAGTGTAGTAGAATTTTCGCATTGGTTTTCATTGGTTGATTTTATGTTATTTCAGGGTTTGTTGTTTTTTGATTTTTGGGGAACTGTTATTCTGATGTTTTTTTGCCCCATTGTGCTTACTCTAAAAGTGTAACCCTTTCTAAGGATCGGGGGAACCCGGGGGAAAAAGGGGGGTTGTGCCTTGGTTATTTACTTTTAAACCCGTGTGCTAAAAGTTCAGAGTTTTCCCAGGGGTAGCCAAAAGTGGGCTCAAAGGAAAAGGGGGAAATTGGGTTTTTATTCTTTATTTGGATAATCAGGGAAACTTTTAAAAGGGGAAAAGGTATTAAAAAGTTTTGTTAGGGTCCACAGAGCCAATTTCCAATCTGAGGGAGATGGTTTTAGTTTGTAATGTTACCCAAAAATGGTTTAAAGGGGCATTGCAGTAACAAGGGGCTGTTTTTAAAAAAAAAAGGTTTTTTTAAGTCTAAAAAAAACACAACAAAGAAAAACTACCAAAATGCGCCCCTGGTTTAAGACAAAACTTTTGAGCAAAAACGGAAAAAGGGTTTCCTTTTTTAAAACAGTAAATTCCCGTATGCTCACTGGAGGGGAGCAAAAGTTTTTTTCCTTGGCCGGCAACAAGCAAGTCGGGGGATATTAAAAAAAATCGGGGAAAAATTTAATTTTTATTTAAAATTTAAACCTTTTTTAAAAAAAAAAAATTTGAGGGGTAAAGAAATTTTAAAACCAAAGGGATAGTGGAAGGAAATTTTAAAGGGAAAAAAACTTTAAAAGAAAGAAAACCAGTTTCACCAAATTTTTGTCAGGGGGTTTTTGGAGCAAAATTTTGTAAAGGTTTTTTACCAACCCCAACTAAATTTTCCCCAAATTGCGGAAAAAACGGGAAAAACTGGGGGTTTTTTGGGACCAAACCCCAAACTTTTTTACCAAAAATTTCCAAAAAGGGTTCAATACAAACTTGGCAATGCTCAGTTTCCCCTGGGTTTTTATTATTGTGAAAAGCTGATGTTATCTCAACCAATAGGCTGGCTTTCGAAAGGGAAGATGTTAAAAATGATCCAAATTTGTTAAATTAACTTATTTTAAAAATTTAAAAAAAAATTTTTCCAGGGAAAAAAAAAGCGTTTTTAGCCCCTTTTTTTTGGCCCTTAAAGAAAGGTTACAAAAGGGTTGTCATGAAAATTGTTTTCCCTGAATTGAAGCACTTGTTATCAATGGAATGTTTTAAAAAATTTTTCTTACCCAAAAATTTTTATTTGATTAATTTAATTTTTTACTTAAAAAGGGGGCCAGTTACTCATTTTTAAGTTCGTGATTTAGGTATTCTGCAGGATCGTGCTTTTTCCCGATTTTTTTTTCTTTTATTCTTTTACATGCCTTTTCCCGGTTTTTTTTTCCAAATGATCCCCAAGGTTTTTTTGGGATGCTTTATGTTTTCGTATATGGATAAATAAATTCAGTTTGGGAAAAAAAAAAACAACAAAAAGAGGTTTATCAAACATTGGGTTTAAAAAATTTTATAAAAAGGCTTTAAAAAATTTGGGTAGTTTTATGATGAGAATAAGTTAAGAAAAAAAATTTTCTGCAGAAAAAAACCCCTGTTGGGGCTTTTTAATAATGGTGGGGGAAACCCCTCAAAAATACCCAAATTCCCGAAATTTTTTGGAAAAGTGCTTAAAAGTTTAAACCCAGTGTCAAATTTTTTTATTTGTGTTCCCGTTTTTAAAATACCAAAAAACATTTCATTTAGGAAAAAAATTTTTTTATTTTTCGTTCCCCGAATTGTTTTCAATCCTTAAAAACCTTTTTTTTTTTTATGTCCAAAAAAAAACGCTTGATATTAAAAAATTTTTTTTTGCGTTTTACTCAAAAAGCAAATATTGATGGCACTAAAGCATTGGCAGGGGAACATAAGGGAAAAAATATTGGATTTGGAAAATAAAAAAACTTTTATACCTTGGGATTGCAAGGGAGGGGGCATAAAAAATAACTTTTTAAGGGGTCCCTTCTCCCCTTGAATTTTATTGGGAATGGGGGTTGGGTTTATTCTTTTTTGCAAAAAAGGTTAAATTCTGATTCAAAAATTGAAAGTTTGATTCCCAATTTGCATTGTTTTTCGCATGGAAAATTTTTTGCTACAGTTGGAAAAATTTTTTTGCCCTTTCCCAAATTAAGAAAAACAATTTTGGGAAAACATTTTGTTTCTCACGAAAGTAGACATTTTAATATATAAAAATGAGGCTTAATGTTTTGGAACACCAAATACTCTAAAAATTTGAAATGGGTTTCTGGTTTTCAATCTCTTTCCCGTCCACCCCTTTATTGTTTGATTGGGCCCCCTCCTAAACGACCTGGTTTTAAAGGAAAGGAATGATATTTTATAAAAAATGGGCACTGTTCAAGGGAAATTTTTATATGACCCTCAAACAGTTCAAAAACCGCAGTTTCTTTTAGATTATTTTTAAATTTTTCCCCCTTTAGAAACCTCAAATTTATAGTTGTGGGGGAATATAAATTTTATGTATATTTTAAAAAGAGAAGGGGGGAGGGGGGAGGGGAAAAGGGGGGGAGGGTGGTTTTAGAAAAGGGCGAAGGGGAAGGGGGAGAAAAGAGAGAGAAAAAGGGAAAAGAGAGGGGAGAGGGGGAGAGGAAAATGTGGGTTTTTAAGGGGGGTGTGGGGCCTTTCACCAAGTTTGTGAATTTGGGCATTAAACAAAAAACAAAAACCAAAAAAAAAAACACAGGGTTTTTTTATCCACTGTTTTGATTTTCTTTGGGGGGCATTAAAGTAACACATTCTATGCCCAAAAAATTTATCACCGTTTGTCAGGGCCTGCTTCTATCAAATTTCGGCGGTTTTTAGGGCAAATTTAAAAGTCCTGTCCACGATGCAAATCCAAACTGTTAAATTTTTCTTCTTTTTTTGGGTTTGGGCTTTTCAATTCCCCTTTCGCTGGGTCTGCCAGCCAAACATTTCCACTCCCTTTCATCGGTATTTCAAAAATGCAGCTCGGGTAGTCCCCAGAAAGAAAAAATTTTTGGGGGCATTACCTTTTCTCTTGTGATTTCTCCCCTGGTTGCCTGTGCCAAAAGAGGGGGTAAACTTTTTTAAAAAACTTTTCCTCTGTTACAAAAAATTTTCCACAAAACTTTCACCCGCCTACCTGGAATGTCTTCAAATTGGGACATCCTTCTTGGGGTTTTTCCCCGCTTTTGCTGCAGATACCTTTTTCCCCTTTGGTTTTTTAAAATTAAACCAATTCCCCCATTTTGGGGCCCTAGGGTCTTTTTCTTATTTTCTGGTCCAACAATCCCGGAAAGACCTCCCTCTTTCCCCTTTTCTTTCCGGGCCCAAAAAAAGCCTTTTATTTTATACGTTAAAATTTTTGGTTCCCCCAAGGGGAATAAAAAATTTTTTAAAAAATTTTTTTCATTCCTACCAATTCCCCTACGCTTTTATTCGTTTTTTTTCCCGCCTTTAAAAAAGCCCCAAGTTTCTTTTTCCCCCCTGCCCAGGGTGTGTGACGTTTTTGGGGTGTGTGTGTGTGTGGTTGGTGTGTGTGTGGGTTGGTTTTCGCGGTTTGGTGGGGGGACATTTTTGGGCTTTGTGGAACTAAACACTTGTTACTTTGGTTTTTTTATGACTGTTTAAAAATTTAGTTGAGGGGGCAAGGCTTTTTTATTTGTCTCTGCAAGATTTTGCCCCTATTTTAAAATTTCCCTTTTTTGTTTGTGTAGTTTTGTAGTAAGGGAGTTTGTTTGTAGTTAGTAAAAATAATGGTAGTAGTAGGGAGTAGTTGTAGGGGTTTGTTGTGAGGGTTTTTGTTAGTAGCCCGTGGGAGGGGTAGTTTTGTGTGTAATAGTAGTAGGTTTCTTAGACCCAAGGAAAGGGACCCAAAAAAAACGCAGTATTGGTTTATGATAACACCATTTTTTAAACCAAGAGTACATTTACACTTTAATTTTAAAAGGAAAATACAGAAAAGCAAATCAATTTGACTAAAAAGAAATAAAACTTGTGGCAATGAATTAAATAATGAATTTTTAAAAAAAAGGATTTTTTTTCCCCCAAACCAAAGGGTTTCTTTGGGTTTCCCTTTTTTAAAGTTGTTTTTTAAAGTTATTCCCTTTGCTCTGGAAAATCTCCAAATGCTTTTGGGTTTATAGAAATTATCCATGCCAGTTTTCCCAAACATAAAAGGAAAATTCAGAGGGTCCTAATAATTATAGAGGGGTAAATTTGGGGGTTTTAAATTTCTTTGGAAGTTTTTTCTTTGTAATTAACAACCGGGCTGCAAAATTTTCAAATTTAGTGCAAGACTATCGACCCAAACACAGGCAGGTTTTAGAGCGGGATTGCCCCCTGATCAATTTTTTCACAAATTTATTGGGTTGATTTGGGGTGTTTTATTTTCCAAGGGGAAACGACCCTTTTTTGCCTTTTTGTAGGGTTTTGAAAAGGTGTTTTGACCTTTTTTAAAAGAGGGTTTTCTGTGGCGGAAATCTGTTTGAAATTTTGGTTTTTAAATGGAAAAAATATGAATGGGTATCAAAGAAATCTTTCTCTAAAACTAAAAATCATGGTTTTGTGGAGGGGGGTGAGGGGTTTGGGTTTGTTTTAAAATCAACTGGGGTTTGTCAGGGGAAAACTTGGGCACCCTTTTCTCTTTGCCTTTTTGTTTTTAAAGATTTTGGGGGTCTTTTCATTTATGGAAAAAATAAACGGTTTTCAACAAAGACAAAGGGAAGCCATTGCTTGGGAAAAAGTTTTTTTTATTGTGTGCAGATTTATACGGGAATTTGTGCCCAATAAAAAAACACCTGCAGAAATCTATCAATGAATGGTACCATTGTCAAAAGTGGAAACTCAATATTTAAATGTAGAAAAAGTTTTGTTTTTTTTCAAGAGGAAAAGAAAATCCCCTTGTTTTACATTTGGTGGTAAAAAAATTTAAAAGTGGGTTGTTTTCATTTAAACATTTTGGGCTGAACCTTTAAAATTTAACAAAAAAAATTTTAATTAGCACAAAAACACTTATGTGACCAAACATGTGTGCCTTTTCTCTGCTAAAAAAATGCAGAATACTTTTTTTTCCCTTGATATTCAGTTGAAATTATTTAACAGAGTAGCAGTTCCGTTTTGCTTTCAGTTTGGGGTCTGGACCCATCATGTGTGAATTAGCTTCGATTTACTTTTTCATTTCTTAAAAATAATCCAAAAACTGGGAAAAATCTACTCCAAGAAAAATGGTTTTATGGGGAATTAGGACATTTTTCCCTGGGGAAAAATAAAGCTAAAGGAGCTTTGCTTTTGTTTGTTGTTGATGGGGAAGTGGCAAAGTTTTTAATATTGTTTTAAAGCTGCTGCTACATGATATGTATATTTCTAATCCCCAAAAATTCCTTATTTAGCTAGCTTTTAAGATTTTAAAATGAAATGGGTTAAGCCGCATTTGGGGCAGAATCAGTTTGTCTCCCTGTTACCTGAAAGGTTTAAAGCCAGAGTTACTGTGTTTACAGATCAGTATTTGCAACAATGGGTTTTTTTTATAACAACAAATTTTCTTAATTTGGCTATTTAAAAAGTTTTGGGTTTTTTCAAAAATTATCCGTCGTTCTTCTTTTGAATTTTCATTAACCTTTTTTTCATTTTCGAATGTTAAAGCCCAGATTCCCTCTTAATAGGGGAATAAGAAACGTGCCAGAGAAAAGAGGTATGTGATAAATGTGTGAAAACCATAGGTGTTTGGTTTTTCCATTATTATTTTAAATGTCATTTTTTGTGCAGTTAAGAAAAAATTTTTCCCAAGATATTATCCCCCAAAAAAACCCAAAAGTTTTTGAAGTTCCTGAATTGTTTGTTACAAATAAAACCCTTTCCTATTTAAGGATTTTAAAATGTCTTTAAAGAAATAATGAAAACTATTGATTTGATGAATCTTTAGATGACACTGGGCATTTTTGTTACGTTTGGGGTAAGAATTTCCCCTTTTTTGGTATAGACTTGAATGGCCCTGTCATTTTTTGTGAGCATACTCGCACCCGGGGGAT
>CM054146.1:64212435-64250739 GCA_028751875.1 Rapana venosa | reverse complement strand
TTTCATTTTCTTTTAGTGTTTTTTAAATTCCCCCGGCATTCCCCCTTGTTCCGAGTCAGTTCCCTTTTCTACCATACACAGCGCGCATCCCCCACTCCACGCACCACACACCACACACACACACACACACACACAAGCACTGGATCACAAGACATCCAGCATCAGCAAGCATAACTCACTGTGGAGACACGAGATTTTTTGTAATTTATACTGCAGAGGATCAGACGGGTGACGTGATGTTCACAGATGTTGCAGAGAGTCACTGAAGTCACCATCTGAGGAAGAAGTTTGCGTACAAAGGGCACATCGAAAGAACTGGACAATCTTCTGTACCACAATGGAATAAAAAGAATGGAAATCCCAGCTGCTGTCGACTGCTTTTTCAGGGCTGCATCGTTACAGCTAAATCAGCATGACTACCATCCCTGCAGGAAGTAGTCTGTCTTCTCATGGGACAAAGTATTGACCACCACTACGAATTGGTGACGTCACTAGCAGTGATGCTGAAAAGCGTCACATAGCCTTTTCTAGTAGCAGCATCAACCTTGTGAAAATAATGTACGGAAATCAAATGCCAATGCCATTTTACCTCTGGTCTAGCTGATCTGTCTAGCAGGAGAATAAAGATCTTCTCTAGCAAACTCCACACACCCCAATAGGGACATCACTCCTACACTGCCTGTGGACAGTTTTCTTCCATCTTCAGTCCAATGGAGCTGGCTTTAGCTGCTCCAAGGGATCAACCAGAACACCAATGACGACTGTCTGATTGAAAGACGTCACATCTGTACAGAACTGGTGACACAGATACCACTCCAGGTAAAGATGATGCATCCAGGAATGATCAGGAACAAGGAAAAGGCAGCACTAGCACATCTCCTGAATCTCATGTGATTCCGATGATCAGTCAGTACAGCTCACAGCAAAGGAGGATAGGCTCGTGAAGTTACATTAGCTGTTGAGCGTTCATACAGAAACCTAGCCCTTGAAAATTGTGCTGATGAGACCTTGCTGATGAAGATGGGTGGGGGAACAAAGCACACCCAGTAACAAGACACAAGAGGTTTGCAAACAAAGGGTCCACACACACACACACACACACACAAAATAAAAATCTTAAAAGTATAAACACACATACACACACACACACACACACACACACAAACACACACACACGTACGCACGTGTGCATACATACATTACACCAGCAGACACACGCACACACACACACACACACACACATACACTACATCTAGATAGATGTATTTTATTATATTTTTATTTTAGGCTTTTATTCGAGGAAATGGAATAAGCACTTATGTGATATTTTTACATCTAGTCCCCGTGTGTATGTGGTTTTGTAAATTTTGTCATCTGTTCCCACCGGCAACACAATGGCCTACTCTTACGAAAAGGGAACAGGGTTTAACGTGTGCGCAAGATGTTCTGCGTGTGTTCGCACACGTGGCCTCGTTTTATAGTCTCATCCGAAGGACTTTTGGGGAGAGTGGAGTCGGCACTGATGCTAACTCCAGGGGAAACTATCCCCTTGAATGGGAATCGAACCCGGGTCCGACAGATTGCGAGCGCAATGTTCTAATCATAGCTATCCCTTCCCCAGATAGATAGATAGATAGATAGATAGATAGATAGTAGATAGATAGATAGATAGATAGGTAGGTAGTAGTAGTAGGTAGGTAGGAGTAGGCAATAGGTAGACAGAGACAGACAAGTAGACTAGACAGACAGACAGACAGACAGACAGACAGACAGACAGAGAGATAAATAGATAGATAGATAGATAGATAGATAGATAGATAGATAGATAGATAGATAGATAGATAGATAGATAGATAGATGATAGATAGATAGATAGTAACACACTCATGACAATGACAATTAGGCAAGTATTCAGATAAATGTAAAAACTGGGTAGTCAATATTATTGTGAATTTAGAATTCGATTTAAGAATTTTACTGGCACAAAAACTCTGGTTCTGTTGGTGCTGCTGTTGGGGCACTGAAAAGGGTCCGAAGGCGACATGGGTCCCTGTGACCAGGCTGATGACGAGACTGTTGGTTCTTGTCAAATCAGAAGGACAGGTTCAAACAGTCACCTCAGATGAAAGGCTTCAACGGCGAGGTCGTCAACAAGTGTCAACTGCAAACTCCCGATCTGTACCAAGAAGTGACATCTCAGCAGCAAAACAAACAAAAAAGACTGATGAATCTTATGTGAGCTGACTATCCCAAACATCCATCACTCCTTCAGGGAATACTATATTCA
Organism: Rapana venosa; assembly: GCA_028751875.1. Lineage (NCBI taxonomy): Eukaryota > Metazoa > Mollusca > Gastropoda > Neogastropoda > Muricidae > Rapana > Rapana venosa. The sequence goes on along the minus strand of CM054146.1, from coordinate 64,248,452 downwards.
CACCAGCAAGGACTGCCTGCCACGAGTTCCAGAAAACAGGATGACACTGATAGGGTAGAGTGCATGTACAAACATCACCTTGTGATTGCCATAATATATGTGCAGTGAGCTAGTGTGGATGCTCCAGTAAACTACACCCACGGTGCCAGTTCTGTGGGGATGTTTCAAATTGTGACATTCCTTTTACTTTTCTTATTCCATAGGGTATGAATGAAGTTTATTTCACTTGTCATGGCAATGAAGTTTTGTGCACCTAATGTTCAGTGGCAATATGTTTGTGCACTATGTTCATGGCAATGATGTTGTGTTGCACTAATGTTCTGGCATGATGTTTTGTGAACTATGTTCAGTGGCAATAGGTTTTGCACCTAATGTTCAGTGGGCGATGAGTTTGTGCACTAATGTCAGTGCAATGATGTTTGTGCACTAATGTTCAGTGCAATGATTTTTGTGCCCTAATGGTTCAGTGCAATGATGTTTTGTGTCACTATGTTCAGTGGCAATGATGTTTTGTGCACCTAATGTTCAGTGGCAATGATGTTTTGTGCACCTAATGTTCAGTGGCAATGATGTTTTGTGCACCTAATGTTCAGTGGCAATGATGTTTTGTGCACCTAAACTTTGCTGACTCTCTCAAACTCCTTTTAAAGGGGAACGAAAGTTCTGCATCCTTCCTTTCATGAGTAAGGTGGGACTGTGGGTGTTTGGAAATAACACCACCAAAGAAACAAAGAAACCAAATACCTGTTTTACCTGTTCAAGTTTTGGAGATGGTTGATGAGTGAACTAGCCTACTTTTGCTGAGCAGTGATTTTTTTTTTCTGTTTGGTCCCCAGTATGGGTATACCTCCTGATACAGAGATTATAGAGTATAAAGGTATGCGAGATTTTTGTCTGCGTGAATTGTACTGTAAAAATTTTTTGCTACAAAAAGATTGAAGAATCTCTCGTCAGTGTTTCAATATAGAAAGGGCTAAGATGGGTGTTAAACCATTGTTTCCCTAGAAAGTCAGGGAAACCTTCGCCAGTTTTTCATAGAAGAACGGGCTAACTGCGTGGTGTGGTCTTGTTGCATGTGAACGTCACTCTGCGTGGACAAATTGATGCATTTCACTAAAATAATGTAAAATAAATAGTTGCTTGTTTTCTCAGCAACTGCTAATTGTATTGTTCTGTGTATGGAAGAAAGGTCTGTTGTATATGGTATATTGTTTTTGCCTGAAATTCCTTAGCATCGGGAAGCACTTTTCTCAGGCAAGACCGGATTATCTCTCAGTGGTCTTTTCTTCCTCAAAGTTTCACATGCAAGTAGCAAGAATATTTCAAGCAAAAAACATGCCACTGGTTGTAAACATGCATGCAGTGAGTGTATCGCTAAACTTTCGTAAATGGCGGCTCTGACGATAGACCGTTCTTGCTCTAAGGCATCGATGCATACATACCTACATGCATGCATACACACATGCATGCATACACACATACATACATGCATCATACATACATACATACTACATACATACATACATACATACATACACACATTACATCACACTACATACTCATCATACACATACATACATACATACATACATGCATGCATCCATGCATTCGTGCATTCATGCATTCATACATACATAGCTTACAAATATGGCCCACTGCCTTCTATACATTCAAAACTAGATGACTCAAAATAAGTTACAGCTAAATGCCAATAAAACGGAAGCCATGCTTATGGGGACCAAACATAAACTTTCCTCCATCACAACGACTTCAGTGGAATTCAGCAATACGTCGGTTCCTCTGGCAAGCTCTGTGAAATATCTAGGTGTGGTTCTTGACAACACACTCTCTATGAACAAATTCATCACCCATACCTGCCAGTCTTGCTACTATCAATTACGGGGCATAAGTTCAATTCCTAAGTATCTGTCTACAGAAGCAACATCCAAACTTGTCACATCTCTCATTCTTTCTCGACTGGACTACTGTAATTCTATCTTGGCTGTTTTGCCCGCATCATCCATCCACTCTCTTCAACGCATACAAAACTCTGCAGCTCGACTGGTCCTTAGAAAGAAAAAATGTGAACACATCACTCCTCTTTTGAGATCTCTTCACTGGCTGCCTGTCTCATAAAGTAAAAGATTATTGCCCTTTGTTTCAAATGTCTCCACAAATCTGCACCCTCTTATCTCTGTAACTGCCTTCACCTGTACACTCCATCCCGTTCCTTTCTTTCAACTGTAGATACGTTGTGCTTTCGAACACCCAATTTAAAAAAACCACTGTTGGCCGTTGCTCTTTCTCTGTTTCCGGTCCCTCCACATGAAACGACCTCCCACTTCACTTCGCCAAAAGCCTTCATTTGATTCTTTCAAATCTAGCCTCAAAACGCACTTTACTCTACTTGAGATCTTCCCCGTTAATCTGTTCATATTTTCCAATAGCTACCTTCACCTCCACTACCCCCATCTAAGTGTGTGTGTATAAATTAGGTATTTGTTTATCTTGATATTTGTGGATGGTTGCATGCATGTGAATGATTTTATATGCAAGCGCTTTTGATTTGTTTACTTTACAAGATTCAGCGCTATATAAATTCTATACATTATTATTACTATTATGCATCTATACATCCATACATAAAGACACCTAGATACATGATACATCATACATACATACATACATATATACATACATACATGCACACAGGCACAAACACTGACTGACTGAGTGACAAACAGAAACAGCGAAACAATCCACAGAAAATGAACGAAGGCATGAAAGACAGAAAGAGAGACAAAGACAGCATCAGAAAACAGATATAGAGACAAAGAGATAAACAGACAGAAGCTGGAAAGGTACTACTTTGATAACAATCTCTATTGTCGCAATCCATTTTCGCTGTTCTCCCTTTACGGTAAAGATCATGTCCAGAGTTTGATTTTGGTCGGTAGGTAACTGCACCTTAAAAGTGTCAGAAGAAGTTTATAGAAACAGTTGGGGTAGGAGGGGTAGGTAAACAGTTAATCATGTTATCTGTGGCAGTGTATCACTAAAATCGAAGCGGGACTTACAGTCACCATTGATACACAGTGCCCAACTGGGAAGCAGGGAAAACGTTTTGAGGAAATAGGAATCACCAGCAAAGAGTTTCTCTCCACTTTCAAGACCCTTTTGAATCGCATGCCTGAAACAGAAAAATAGTACCCAAAAATATTGATAAAAATCCTTTACAATAGTTTTAAGTATCTGATGTATATTTCAGTGTACTGTTGTTACAAATCGCTTTACCTTACTTTTACAGTTATGTAGTCTTGCCAAAGCTCTGGTTTAATTTTACAATTATGGAGTGTTGCCAAAAGCAGGAAGTGAGGTTGCAATTTTGAAGGAACTTCTAGGCTAGTAGTTAGACAGCTAGGGACAGCAAGGCACAGACAGGTCCTCCCTTGGGTGAGGAAAAGATTGACTTTGAAAACTTGGCTGCTGGTTTAGAAGCTTAGTTGAATTAGTGGTACATCTGTGGGCGTGGCACCTAGTGGGCATGGTACCCAGTAACTGTTGATCTGCAGAAGACGTTTTCAGTTACAGTGTGATGGCTTCATGACAGCACTTTGGTGGAAAGCTAAGCAATCTTTGCGCTTCACCCCGAGATGTCGGTGAGCAAACAGACCAAGAAAAAAAGACTGTGGCAGGTGACAGTGAAAAGAGGGGGGGGGGAGCAGGAACAAAGACTTGGACAGTAGTGGGGGCAGCGAACAGATGAAGCATGGAGGAGGGAGCAGAGAGGAGGGGGTTTTGACATTGGTGAAATCCATGAATTGTGCTGACCAGGGTGAAGGAAACTCTCTCTGTGTACAAAGGGGTGCCACACTGTCCGGGGAAGGTGAGGCAGCTCCGTCATCAGGCAGCTGGTGCCTGCCCTGGGGTGAAGTCCGTGGCCGCCCAGCTGCAGACTGCCGTCATGCCGACAGCCAGGGAACATCGGCTGTTTGCTGCATGAGGTCACACGTCTGACGTATGAAAATGTTCGTCTGCAGCAATACACCAGAAGAGAGTCTCTCGGTATACACGGTTTAAAGACTGCAGTGGGGAGGAGACTACAGAGCATGTAGAGGAGAAGGCGCTGAAGCTGTTTGCAGATGCTGGAGTGGACGTGGCTTCTGACGACATCGCCGCTGTGCACCGCGCGGGAAAAGAGTCGGGAGGAAGTCGCCCAGTCCTGGTCAGGTCCTGTCTCGCCGGAAGAGAAGGAGGCTGGTGATGGAGGAGAAGAAGAATCTGAAGGGGAAGCCCAGATATGACGAGTCTTCATCAACGACGACCTGACCCCTTTACGTGCCAGGCTTTTGGGGTATGTGGAGTGGCTAGACCAGGTGGAAAGAGCGTGGACAGTCGATGGCCACTTTTTTTAAAAAGAAATCCCCACCTGGTTTACCTCCCGAAGAGCATCCGAGACCAATATTTGTAGAGACCCCCGATGACTTATTTGACAAGCTGGGTCTAGACTCTATTGACTTTAAAGGCTTTGAAACTATCTCATTTGGAAATGGGATAAGATGAAGACTGATGGGGGGCCAGGGGGGAATGACTGCGTGGCACATACCATCAGCCATAATCACGCCTATGTACTCAGTAAGTGTTTGGTTAATAAACATTTTCTTTCTCTTAGCAGTGACCGGCTATTTAGGATTATCTCACTCACTCACTCATCCCTTGGTCGGGACGACCGTTGGGGTACCAGCACGGACGCTGCAAGTGGACCGCCAATGGTTCTGTCCTGGGCTGCTTTCAGGAGGTTTGGTACAGTGAGGCCAGTCCACTCCTTGATGGATATCCAGCTTTTGCGTGGTCGTCCTACTCCTTGCTCCTTCCACCATTCCCTGCAGGACTGTCTTGACAGGCTGTTATGCCTTGGTTGTGTGGCCAAACCATTTCAATTTCCTCGTTGACTGTATCTAGCAATGGTTCTTGTTTGCCAGCCAGTGCCTTGATCTGCTGCCAGACGTAGTCGTTGGTTTTACGGTCTCTGTAGGTGATGTTCAGGATCCGCCTGAGGCACTTCATCTCAAAGGCTTGAATGCGACGTTCTAAATCGGCAGTGAGTGTCCATGTTTCACAGCTGTACAAGGCAATGGATGTGATGAGTGCCTTGTAGAGTCTGACCTTAGTGTGGGTTCTGATGTTGTGGTTTCTCCACACTTTCGCCAGCTTAGTCATGGAGGAGAGTGCCACAGCAAGTCTGATCTTCACCTCTTGTGTGCTCGTACCTTCTTTGGTGATGACTGCTCCAAGGTACTTGAAAGTTTCCACCTCCTCTAGTGTCTCGCCACTCATCTTGATGCTGGTGGGAGTGGTCGGTGTGGTACTGTTCACTAGGATCTTGCTCTTTTCCATGCTGATCTCCATACCATGGGCATTGGCTGATGTTTCCAGTCTGGTGGTGAGATCCTGGAGTTCTTCACTGCGGCCCATGAGGATTATCTACTTTCAGGAAAAGAAACATAACCATGCCAATGACAATGAAGTTGTTGTTAATCGGACTGAAGATGATGATGATGATGATGATAATGATGATGATGATGATGATGATGATGATGATGACAGTTGTAGGGAGGATAATAATGACGATGTTGGAGGAGGAGAAGATGCAAGAAACAAAAACAGAAATGAAGGTGAAAAATGTGTTGGTGTTTTTTGCAAGAGTAATAATAATAATTATACTAATACTACTACTACTACTACTACTACTACTACTACTACTAATAAATGGAACTTATATAGCGCTGTATCTTGCACAGGCAAATCAAAGGGCTTGCACTCAACTCATTCTTACACAGTCATGCAACCAATAGCAAGTAATAGTTCTAACAAGTCCAAATGCACACACACACACAACACCACACACACACACACACACACACACACAGGTTATACACTTTGGCAGGGAATTTTTGGCTGTTGAACAGTAGGGATAGCTATGAAATGAAACTAGGAGAGAAAATTCATAGGTTTGAAACAAATATGTCTTCAGGCCAGATTTCAAATTGTCACAAGAAGGCCTATGGCGAAGAGAGATAGGGAAGCCATTCCAAATCGATGGACCAGAAATAGAGAAAGAGCGATGGCCAACAGTAGATTGGCTGAATCTAGTTATTCGTAAGCACAAGGAATCTGCAGCAGAGCGAAGGGAATGAGAAGGTGTGTACAGTGGAGACATTCACAGAGGTAGGAGGGTGCTGTTTGTGGAGACATTTGTAACAGAGAGTACTGATCTTATAGTTTAGTCTTTGTGGCACAAGGAGCCAGTGGAGAGATCGCAAGAGAGGAGTAATGTGTTCAGATTGACTAGTCAACAAGCAGAGTTTTGAATACACTGAAGGGAGTGGATTGATAATGCTGGCAGACCAGCCAAAAGAGCATTGCAATAGTCCAGACGTGAAAGAATGAAAGATGCCAGGAGTTTGATGTTGTGTCTGTGGACAGGTACTTTTGAATTGCACTGTTCACTGTTCACTGGTCCCGTAACCCGCCAGGGTCGTAGGGGCGCTACATGGTGGACGAACGGTGGACCAGCTGGCTCCACTTAGCGCGGTCGTGGGCGAGTGCCTGGTTGACACTGAAGTCCTCCCCTGTCCAATCACGGATGTCGTCGGCCCACTTTCTCCTCTGTCTGCCCCGTCTTCTCTTCCCCTGGACTGTTCCTTGCAGGACGGTCTTTGCAAGTCCTTCTGAGCGTGTTACGTGCCTATACCATCTGAGTTTCCTCTTTTTCGCCGTGGTCAGTAGGTCTTCATAGTCCCGCACCTGCTGAGTGATCATTCTGCGGACTTCATTGTTGGTGACATGGTCCTTGTATGAGATGCCAAGGAGCCTTCTGAGGCATCTCATTTCTACTGCTTGGATCCTCCTTTGTAGGTCTGCGTTCAGTGTCCATGCCTCACATGCGTAAAGCATGATTGAGGTGACTAGCGCGTTCATTAACTTTAACCTTGGGTTCCGAGAGGGATGTTTCTGTCTCTCCATATGGTCTTCAGTCTTGCCATTAAGTGCGCTGTTTGTGCGCTCTTGCTAGGATTTCGGTCTCGATCCCTCCTCACTTATGATGGCTCCAAGGTACTTGAATGGTAACGTCTCCAGTTCTTTTCCTGAGAGTGATCTTGTGTGTGATTGTTGGGCACTTTTTGACATGAGCTTGTTTTCTCGCGCTGATTTCCATGCCGAAACGTGAGGATATTTCGTCCAGTTACTTCACTAGGTTGGCCATGTTCCTCTTCATTTCGCCAACCGTCAATGTCATCGGCAACCTGAGGTTGGTGATTATTCGCCCTCCAATGCTGACTGTGCCTGTGTGGTCTTCCAAGGCGTCAGTCATGATGCGTTCGAGGAAAATGTTAAATAGAATTGCACTAATACGTCGTAATTGATAGTAGCAAAACTGGCAGTCTGGGTGATGGATTTTGCATAGAGAGTGTGTTGTCAATAATGACCCCTAGATACTTTACAGCAGTGGATAGAGGGACTAATTTATTGCTGAATTCTATTGAAGTTGTTGTAATGGAAGAGAGTTTGCGTTTGGTCCCTACAAGCATGGCTTCAGTTTTAGCAGCATTTAGTGCTAACTTGTCTCTATCATCCAGTTTTGGATATCTTCAAAGCAGTAGGCTATATTTGTCAAGAGAGAAGGCCGATTTTCAGATGGTTACTGCTTAGAATCTGAGAGTCATCTGCATAAAAGTGATGGTTGATCTGATGACGGTTAATTATATGTGACAGTGGAGCAGTGTAGAGAGTGAAAAGAACAGGGCTCCGAGCTGATCCCTACAGGACTCCACATTCCAATCTGGCAGGTACTGACTGACCTTCTTTACTTTGACTGTCTGTAACCGGTCAGTCAGTATAAGCTAAACCAGGTGAGGGCTGTACCAGTAAACCCAAACGTTTCTTGAAGACAGGAGAGAAGAATAGAGTGGTCAATAGTGTCGAAGGCTGCAGATAAGTCGAGTAGAGTGAGGAGAGAGATTTTACCCGAGTCATAGCAAGTAGAAGCATGTTAAGGTATGAACTAGGGTGGTTTCAGTGCTGTGGTTGGTGCAATAGGCAGTCTGAAACGCAGGAAGAAGACTGTTGGAGTGAAGGTGATTGTTGAGCTGTTTCAGAACTATTCTTTCAAGGACTTAACAGATAAAAGGTAGGTTGGAAACAGGTCTGTAATCCTTCAGAATGTTAGGGTCAAGGTCATGCTTTTTGAGTAGTGGTGTGACTAAAGCAGTTTTGAGAGCTGAAGGAACATTTCCAAAAAGTCAAGTCAAAGTCAAAGTCAAACTTTTATTTTCAGATGGTACATTGAATAAGCAGTGCATTTGCTTTTTTTTCATCAAGCCATCTATCTAAAGAAAAAAAGCGAGAAAAAAAAAAAATGTATTTGCAGATATAGAATAAAAAACCTTATATATGGTAAACTATACAAATCAAAAAAAAAAAAATAACATATGCGTATGTGGAATTAAAACAAAACAACAAAAAAACAGAAAATATGAGACCATAACAATTCAAATAATTTAAAAATCTTGAAAAAATATCCGTCATAACACAAACAAACAAGCAACAACAAAAAAAAACAACCAAAACAAAGAAGACAAAACAGAATAATAATAAAAAAACCCACACCAACTGCTTCCCCACCCCCTCACACACATATACAAAAAAACCTTCAACCATACAAACCACTGAATAAAACAACAAAAAAAGATGAATCAACAAGAACAACCACAACAAGGAATTAAACAATCAGCAAACACAAATATACATACACAACAACAACAGCGACAATAACTAACATAGGACAAGAATAACAGCCAAGACAAATGAAGAACAATACAGAACTAACAAAAGACGAGAAAAAGAGTCCAAAATATCCCCTCCCCCTCCCCAAGAAAACCACCCTAAACCCAAAACAAACAAAAGGCAAAATAAACCAGAACCCCACCCCCACCATACCAACAATAACAAACAACAAACAAATGGATATAAACAGAGGAAACTGATGATCATTTAAACACTTACATACACATACACATATACATCTCACCCATATCCCCTTCCCACATAATATACTCATATATAAGAAAACAAGTTAAACCAACAGCTATTGGATTCAGAGCAAAGAAGTATAACAAAGACATCCGTTCCTCCTTTCCCGGTCATATACACACATGTACATGTGCTTTTTGGTTGAGGCAGAGCAACGTTAATCCTTCGATCAAAGAATAAATTCAGGCAATGTAAATCCACCCAGCAGTACTAACGTCAGCAATAACAATTTAGCTCATCTAGTACAAGAACCAGAAAACTAACAGTGACAAAACTAAATAAATCAGCATATTGATGGTAATACAAAAGAACATAAAAAGGCCAAACAGCAAGAAAGTAAAAACCAAAATCGAACCAATACAACAACACACACGCACTCACACACTTGTACACACACACACACACCACAACACACACACACCACACACACACACACACACACACACACACACACACACACAACCAGATTCAAAGCGTGCTGGGGTTGATATCTATCAACCCATATATAGATCAATGTTTACACATGTACTCTATATGAATATGAAACTTGGGTCATATCTGATTTTAATGACACGATAACGTCAGTGACATTTAAATCACTCTCTTAAGTTACAAGTCGTGTTCTGTACTTTTATTCATGAAATATCTTTTTAGATGTGTTTTATACTGATTTTTGCTTTTAATACATTTCAAATTTTGGGAGTTTATTCCATAGGTCACTGCCTGAATACAGAGGCTCGATTTATATAGGTATTTCTGGGTCTTGGAAATGTTAGCAAATGGTTGTGTCTAGTTGGTTAACTTTGAAAGCTTTGGTAATCTTGGAGGTGCATTTTGATTAACAACTTTTTGCATAAACACAGCTTTATTGAATGGAAGTCGTTTCCAGAAACAAGAGACTGAGTTTACTATCTTGTGATAGTTGAGTATAAGCTGTGGCAGGCACTGTGTGAAAAGAGAAGCAGGTGTGGGTTAGAGTCGCATGATGACGATGATAATTATGAGGCAGTGGTAGAAACAACAATGAGAAATACGGGTGGGCGGTTCTTGGCAGGACGATGTTAATGGTAATGTAATAAAACAGATAATAGTATATATCATGTAGTGTTTCTGCAGGAATGATGATGGCGATGATGATAAGAATGATGATAGTGATGATATGGTGGTGATGGGAGGAGAGAGATGAGAAGGAGGAAAGTGGAGGACGGAAACAAGGTGAAGGTGAAAATAATGTTGGAAATGTTACGGAGCTGTGTTTGACAATGCTGAAAAAACATGACAATGACAGTAATGATAAAGCTGGAAACAGGGATGATCATGAAGTGTGTCGTGGTGACTATGAAGTCTACGCTGGGGATGAAATATTAATGATCAATGCCAAAGTGATATTAATGGTGGAGATTTTTGAGATGACGATGACGACTGGACGTGAATAGCTGAAGTATGAAGGGGAAGGAAGGGAAATGATAACAGGGGAACGCCACAAGCTGATAGTATTATGTCACAGTGGCGTGATTGGCAGGCATGATGACGAAGATGACAATGATAAAACAATATAGTGGCATATCAGACACGTTAATCGACACTGTCAGGGTGGCTGTTTGATGAGGACGTTGATATCATGAAGTGATGATGATGGATGATGATGATGATGATGATGATGATGATGATGAGATGATGGATGGATGATGATGGCTACTGTGGAATGATAGTTGTGGGGGTGGGGATGCGGTGGACATTTAAAGGGCAATGATCATGTCAACATGATTACGAAGAAGTGTTTTACAGCAAGGAATGGGGAGGAGGTGTGACATGATCATGGGAAATGGAAATGGGGAGGTGGTAGGGAAATGCTTCTGGTGCGAACCACACAGGCGATGAAGAAGAGGACGTACGACGACGACGGTGATGATGATGTTGAGATGATGATGACATGATGTGGATACAAATTGTTGAGGAAGAGGAGGAGGAGGGGACGTCGATGTCGAGGGTGAGATGATGATGATGACGGTGATGTTGATGATGATGATGGTGTGTGTGAGATGAGTTTGAGGATGATGATGATGAAGGTGATGTTGGAGGGTGGTGATTATTACGAGATGTGATGATTAGAGAGAAGATGATAGTCGTAGGGGTGGTGGTGAATGTATAAAAAATGATAGGATAGCCATAATAGTGACTTGTCAAGGATGATAATGAAGAAGAGAGGGAAAATCATCACGATCATGATGATCATGGTGTTGATAGAAGAGAATAGGTTATCGAAACGTCATGATGAGTTGGTTAGAAATGATGATGAGGATGACGCACAACTTTGAATGAAAGCGATTGACGACGACGACGACGGATGATGATGATGATTAAGGAGGTGATGAGTATAAAGGGAATATAACAGGCTTTGGTCGAGATATTTTGTATCAGGGATGAGAGATAGGATGTTGGCAGTGATTAATATGACGATGACGCGATACGACGACGAAGCGATGATGATGAGAGATGAGATGATATGATATTGATGAATTGGTGGTGTGGGGTGGTGGTGTGATGATGTGGTGATGATGATGACGACGAACACGACGACGATGACGACGACGACGATGATGTAATGATGATGACGACGGACGAGACAGGAGATGATATGAGGTGACGACATCGATGATGATGACGATGACGAGAAGATGGGTTTATGAGTGAACATCATGAGACGGCGACTATGAGTGATGATGATGATGATGATATGATGATGATGATGGTTGTGGTGATGATGATCATGGTGATGATGATGACGACGACGGCGACGATGACGACGATGATGATAATGATGATGATGACGACGACGACGACGATGATGATGAGGATGACGACATCGATGATGATGACGATGACGAGGAAGATGGTTATGGTGAACATCATGATGACGGCGACTACGATGATGATGATGATAATGATGATGGTGATGATGATGACGACGACGACGATGATAAGAACGATGGTAGGAATGATCTTGGTAGAAATTATGATGACGATGGGGACGAGGATGGTGGGAGCGATGATGATATTGATGGCAGTGAAGGTTGCCAGGCTGAGAGTCACTATGGCACTGGCAATGGAGGTGGGGATGATGATGGTGGTGGGGAAGATGATGTTGGTGATGAGGGAAGTGATGGCACTTATAGTTACGGTGGCAGAGGTGACGGAGGTGATAGGGATACAGAAAATGATGATAATGGGAATGATGAGTGCAATAGTGATGATGAGAACCAGAGAGAGATGAATAAATGTCACCATTCAGATAGACAAGTTCACATACCTTGGCGCATCATCAACCAGAGGCAGCACAAAAGAAGACATCCACAACAGACTGGGCAAGGCAGGAATGTGTTAGAGAGATGAACAATATCTGGAGATCAACTCGTACAGCACCAACACCAAGCTGAAGCTATACCAGAACTGTGTTGTGTCTACGCTACTGTACGGTTCTGAGTGCTGGAGGATGACGGAAGTGGATCTTACCAAACTTCGATCCTTCCACACCATATGCCTGCAAAGAATTCTCCGGATCTTTTGGCCAGAGAAGATCTCCAATGAAGACCTACTACGGAGATGCAGGCAAGAAGACATGGGAACCATCATCACCAGACCACGGTGGAAGTGGATTGGGCACATCCTCCGAAGAGACCCACACTCAATCACATGAACAGCATTGCACTGGGCCCAAGAAGGAAGGAGAAAGAAAGGAAGACCAAAAGCAACGTGGAGAAGAACTGTAGAAAGTGAGATGAAGGCCATGCAGCACTCTTGGGGATCAGTGACTAGGTTGGCCCAGAATAGGCAGGAGTTGAAGCGCTTTGTTGCTGCCCTACACACCGCTGGGTGTGATGGCTAATGATGATGATGATTCAGAAAGCTGGTAAAACTGAAGGAGTCTTTTTGTAATGATGAAAGTGTCGACGATGTGATGTCTTTTTTTATTCTGATATGGATGTTAATTGGAGTGGTGATATTGATGATTGCTTTGGTGGGAATGTGAAAAGCTGTTAGGGGGAGTGTGAACGTGAAGTTAAAATGACTGAGCATTCTATTGAAGGCAAAAACGCTACTAAGATATGCCAAAAACATTCTAATGACGTTCGCTACGGAAAACCGATCCCTACCCACGCACACTCAAGTGAGGAAGAATGCTGCAAAACAAGTGCTGCCTTCGACACACGTGGTTTATCAGAGCAGGATAATGATCCTCGCAATGGAAGTAAAAGAGTAGAGTTTGAGAATAGCAGGGATGAACACTTTAGTGGGAGTCCGGCCACAGCTCCTGGCAGCATAGCAAATATAGATAGAAGAGAATGTTTACCGTCTAATCCTGATCACAACGCTGGGACGTAAGATCCCAAAGTAAATTATTGGAACAGTTTCTTTATGGCATAAATGTATGTTGTATTCCTTCTAAACTGTGTTATAGTGTGCACTTTGCGCACTATAACGTTTGAACTAAACCCCTCTTTCCTTCCCCTTCCCCCTCCACTCTTCTACAATGAACTATTCAACTTGGTTAGACTTCATGATTTGCTTAGTTCAGCAATTCTAAATGACAAGAGTTAAGTTTCTTTGTCAACCTCTAAGTTACAGTATTCTGTTTAAACAAACAACTTCTCTGTTTGTATACCCATGGTTGTGGTTTGGAATTTCTAGTAATCCACTTGAGGTTTTCTCTAAAGAAACCAATTGAAGTCTGTGTAGTGCTACTCCTTCTGTCAGCTTAGGTGTCCAGCATGTCTCTGTGGGCTAGGAAACCTGGCAATCGATTGAGGCTTGTGTACTGTCACACCTTCTTTCATTTTGGTCCAACATGTCTCCGGAGCTAGAAGAACTGGCAGCTCAGTGTGATGGTGTAGCTAAGTGTCCTCTACTGAAGGCCTACAGTCCCAGGGCTGGTGGCTCAGCCTTTGTCTTAAACAGTCCCCTTGTTAGTTTCAGTGGAGCCCTCTCTATTCATGGCCTGAGTCCTTGTTGTAGTCTAGAGTTTCCAGTGGAACAGACATGTGGTAAACACTTCAGAGCTTGCTACAGCTATTCTTATTCAACAGGCTTGTGGGCCTCTTTCTTGTTGAATAGCATCAGCAGATTTGTCATGTAAAGACTACATTGGTTGGTTTTAGTTTGTGAATAAATTTGTTGTTCAGCTGATTTGATGTGTGGTTAGGATTTGCTAGTCTCAGTTTCCAAATGTATGCATTGGTCAGTTCAAATTAGTAGTTCTGCAACTGAACCAATATAACAGGGTGTACATGGCATTTTAAAGTATTTCTCTTGCTGGCTGTCTGAGGCAACTTTCTTCTTGAGTTAGACTGTGGTGCAGTAAAACCTGACAGAATGACTTAGAAGGAAAACAGCAGTTTTGTTCTCCTGCTTGAGCTGTGTGTGTTGTGTGTAGATGAAACAGTAAATTGTGTTACCATAACACCCCTGCGTGGCCTCACATCATTCCTTTGAGTGTGCAGTGCCAGTGTTCTAACATCCTCTATCCCAAACCTTCACCCCTCAACAACTGCAAAACCCAGATTTTATTTCATTCATATTTAAATATGACATTGTTTTTATCTCGGAAAGTAAGCTAGACGATATTGATGAATCCATATTCCATGGTATGTAGCTTTTTATAATAATCCGGAAAAGTACAAGCGAAAATCTGGGGGTATACTTCTTTTAGACAGAGAAAAGTTTCTACACTATAAACATTTTTTAAGCATAAAGTAGAAATAAGTAAGTGATCTGTAAAATATTTTGTTTGAGGTATAATTCTTGTGCAATGCATTGTTCTCTTCATTTGCAAGCAACTGATCAACAAATTCCTTGGCTATCTACCTTCCTCCAGACTCCCCTTTTGAAAAAGAGACTTCTTTGATGAATAGAAAAGTAAGCTTACAATGATCACAAATTATTGCTTACTGGGGATTTTGAAACCTGGACGAGTGGTTTAGGCGGTCAACTCGTATCCAGGGGCGGGTTCATCCCCTTCCCGGTGTTGTGTTCTTGGAAAGACACTTTACTCCTATTTTCCTACTCCATCCCAAGTGTAAATGGGTATCCGCTGTGGAATTCTGGCGACAGCTAGCGTCCTGAAAAAGGGTGGTAAATACCTCAGTTCTAACCCTCAAGAAACCGGGATAAGACTGCTCTATGATGGCCTTGGCGAAGCACATTGGGGGAAATTTAATCCAGTGACTGGATAATGAAGTACGGCAATAGTAGGTAATAACGTTGGAATTGGGCACCCAAGATGGGGCCACTGATGAAAATAATGGAAGCCAATAATATACTTTGCCGGTTCCTCTCAGTTTCACAAGATGTTGCCATAAATAACTGGAGAAAGAACATTATAGAATTTTGTAAAACTGTAAATGCCTTAATTGTAAACGGATGTATCGGAGAAGATGACAAATTTGGTAAATGTACGTAAAAATGTCAGTGTAGTAGATTACGCTATTGTGTCATTGGATATGATCTATGTTATTATCAGACTTTGTTGTTTTCGATTTTTGTGAACTGTATTCTGATGTACATTGCCCCATTGTGCTTACTCTATGTGTAACCATTTCTAAGGATCTGGAACCACGGGTTAGAAGGGCGGGTTGTGCCTCTGGTTATTGTACTTCAAACAGTGTGCTAAAAGCTTCAGAGTTCCCTAGGGGTAAGCCAATGTGGCTCAAAGAAAAGGAAATTGATTATATATCTTCATTTGGATAATCAGGAAACTTTTAAAAGTAGAACAGGTATTAAATAGTCTGTTAGGCTCCACAGAGCCAATTTCACAATCTGATGTAGATGGTGTATTTTGTAATGTTACCAACATTGTGAAAGACATTGCAGTAACAAATGGACTGTTTAAAAGAAAGTGTAAGTCTAAAAAATCACAACAAAAAAAACTACAAAGTGCGCATGGTTTAAGACAAGCTGTGAGCAAAAGCGAAAGGCTTTCTTTAAAGCAGTAAATCAGTATGCTCACTGTAGAGGGAGCAAAAGTTTGTACCTTGTCCGGCAACAAGCAAGTCGTGACTATAAAAAAATCAGGAAGCAATTTAACATTTATCAAAATAACCTTGTAAAGAAAATTAGAAGAGTAAAGAATTCTAATACCAAGGCATAGTGGAAGATAATTAATAAAACAAAATTAGAGAAAGACAAACCAGTTGCACCCATATCATGTCAGGGATTTATGGAGCATTTTGTAAAGATATACACAACAAGTTACAGCTAAATGCAGATAAACGGAAACCATGCGTGTAGGGACCAAACACAAACTCTCTACCATTACAACAGCTTCAATACAACTTGGCAATGCATCAGTTCCTCTGTTTCATTATTGTGAAAAGAATGATGTTATCTCAACCAATCAGGCTGGCTTTCGAAAGGGAAGATGTACTTCTGATCACTTAGTTAAATTAACTTATCAAATTAAAAAACAATTTTCCAGAAGAAAAAGCGTATTAGCCACATTCTTTGACGTTAAGAAAGCTTACAAAAGAGTCTGTCATGAACAATTGTTGCATGAATTGAAGCACCTTGGTACTAATGGAATGTTCTATAAATATCTTACAATTTTTTTTATCTGATAGATCAATTTGTACTAAACTGGGTCCAGTCTACTCATTGTTTAAGTCTATTGATTTAGGTATTCTGCAAGGATCAGTGCTTGCCCCGATTTTGTTCTCTATTCTTGTACATGACCTTCCTAGTTGTTTGTCAACTGATACACAAGTTTTTCAGTATGCTGATGATATCGCTATATGGATAAATACTTCAGTTTGGAAAAACACAACAAAAAGAGTTATCAATCATGTTGAAAAAATATATCAAGAAGAGCTTAATAAATTCTGTAGTTTTATAAATGAGAATAAGTTAGAATTATCTGCAGAAAAAAAACATGTCTGGTGCTTTTTAATAATGGTGAAAACCCATCAAAATTGCCAATTCAGAAATTAGAAGGAAAAGTGCTTAAGTATAAACCAGATGTAAAATTCTTAGGTGTAATTTTAACTGGAAAGCTGAGCTGGAAGTTGCACATCAACCAGTTAATATCTGAGGCTAGCAATAGACGTAACTTTTTAAAAATAATAAGTTCTCAGGCATGGAGCCAAGATACCAAGACACTGATACATTTGGCTCAATCTTTAGTACGCTCAAAATTAATCTATGGACAAGAAGTTATTTTTCTGCTGCATATTATCTTCTTAAAAAAATTACAAGTTTGGACGTAAAGCCATAAAAATAGCACTTGGTGTTCCAGTCCATTTCTAAAAAAACTAATACTTTTAAAGAAGCACAGTTACTCTCTCTTTTTGATCAACGAAGATTAGCCATATCAAAGTATGTGATTCGAAGTCTCTTTGTTCCAAATTCAGTAAAAGGTGAAATTCTTATGAATCAAGACATTGATTATCCAAAACAAGCAAGCAATATTTCATTTCTGCTGCCAATTTAAAATTATACAGATTCATTAACGAATGACATTGGTATTGACCTAACAACAATTCCAATTTTTCCAATGGTTCCTCAAATGCCTCCTTGGGAACATATATCAGCTAATTTTGACACTGACTACATGGACGTAAAAAAGAATGAAGATCCAAATTTGCTCACCGTTGATGTAAAAAGTCACATTGAAAGTAATTATGCTAATTATTTAAAAGTGTATACTGATGGATCTGTACGGAATCAGGAAGAAACGGGGCAGCATTTGTGATTCCCGTTTTAAAAGTACAAAAATCTTTTCATTTAGGAAAAAATTTTTCTATTTTACGTCTGAATTGTTTTCAAACCTTATGGCCTTGAATTTTATGTCAAAAACTGCGCTTGATATTAACCACATTCTTTTTTGCGTTGACTCAAAAGCAGTATTGATGGCACTAAAGCACTGGCAGGGGAACATAAGGAAAGATATTGTATTTGAGATAAAATTCTTCATACATTGTATTGCAAGCAGAGGCATACAAATAACTTTTGATGGGTCCCTTCTCACTATGGAATCTATTGGAATGAGTTGGTTGATTCTTTAGCAAAGAAGGTACTTCTGATTGCAACATTGAAACGTTTGATTCCAATATCGCATTGTCCTTGCATGAAATTAATGCTACAGTGATAAATTGTATGCATTCCAAAATGAAGAAAACACACTTTGAAAACATTTCTTGCTCACAGAAAGTAGACATTTTAATATATAAAATGAGGAAAAAAGGGGGTGGGGGGGGGAAATTATTTCCCCAAAACGGAAAGAAAGGGTGCCTCCTTCCCCCCCGACCTTGGGAGACCCTTTGGGGAAAGATGGGACCCTTTTTAGCCCCCAATCGGGGTTACGTGAAGTCAGGGAAGGGCAGGTGAGGGATTTTGTTGACACCCGAATTTTTTTTGGGAACTGGTCACACTTAAATGTTTAGGCAGATGAACATAGATTTACAATGGCTAAGACAATCCGCTCATTACGGGCACGCCCTTAGAAAAAAAATTCACCTACTATATTTATTTTTTCTGCAAAAATGTCATGTAATCAAAAAAAAACAGAATACAGATAACAGCGGAAGGGGGTTTCCAGTTTATCTGAAGTTCCTCGCCGGTGGGTGGATTATGTGCGACAGGTAACCCTCGATCGTCATCCAGCGACTGTCCGCTCAAAAAAAACCTCTCAAAAGGGGACAGGGAACGTAGGGATAGCTAAAAAAAGGGGAAAATTTGGGAAAATCTAAAACAAAAATGGAAAAAATAAACCCTCAAAACGGGACTTTCAAAAAAGAATGGAAAGGAGCAGGCTGCAAAACATCCGACAACTACACATCTTTCTCAGGGGGATCAAAACCCGAAAGGGAGTTGGGATGATTCTTTTATCAAGAAACCTCAAAGACCGTCAAAGGTTTTTTTGGACTGTAAATAAAAATCTGATAGAAAACTTAAGGGGCACAACCTTCGACATTGGAAAAGTACAAGATATCACCAAAAGTATAAAGAGACGCAGAAATTGAGGGGTTTTATGAAAAAACGAAAAAGGGAATGAAGCAATGAAGTCTCAAGATATCAGAAAATAATGGGGACCTCAATTCAAAGGGGGAAAAGGGGAAAATAAACCCACAGTTGGCCCCTTTGGAATAGGAGTGAAAAATGAAAGGGGGGAGCGCCCCACGGAAGGTGCGGGAACAAAACGGTGTTATGAACACATGGTTTGAAAACCCACCAAAGGAAGATTGGCCCGGAAAAGCCCGGGCAAAGAACCAAAATCAAATAATTACATCCGATTCAAGACGCTTCCGAACCTATAACATCTGTAAGTCCACCAGTGCAGACTGTGAAGTGATACCCCCAGTTTATTGGCAATGCGACAAAAATTTAAAAAGGTCAAAAGAAAAAAAGAACACCAAAACTGCAAATAAACCAGCTGCAAACTGACAAAGAAAAAAAGAAAAATACAAGTCAAATTTTGGAAAAAAATTCGGGCCAATCAACTCACCAACAGAGGAAAATGGCAAGATAAAAGATAGCACAGGGGCAGCAAAAGAATAATACCAATAAATAAAAGGGAACTAAGAAGGGATGCTCCGAGATTTTAAACCAAATGAAAACAGGAAAAAGGAAAAGTAATGAAAAGAAGTATAAAAACCGACAAACGGGTTTAAAAAAGTTAATAACCCAAAGGGGAAAAATGGACAATATGCATGAAAGGAAATTGAAATGAATGCAAATTTTTTTTGGAAAAACTTATGATAAAAAAATAAAAGAGTACAGGAAGAAATCAAGCAAAAACAGGTTGTAAAAGTCGAAGATGGAGTTTAAACCAGGAAAAAGAAGATATTTTAACAGGTGGCAGAATACACGAAAGGGTTTTAACCCCCGACGACAGAGGCCACCTCCTCATATTAGCAACGAAGATGGCCCATAATATGGAAGACAAGGAACATGCCTCAGCAAGTGAAAATGGTAAGGCCCAGGACCGATAATCCCACTGAATTGATAACAGCCTGGAAAGTGGGAATTAAGGCGGTCACAAAATACTAAACAATATATATACACGGGAAGTTTTCCGACAAAAATGAGAAGTCCACTACTTTTGCGACCCAAAAACTGGGTACAGTGAATGTGACCAACATCGTAAAATCCCTGAGATCACCTCACCAAAGTTTTTTACGAATACCATAAGGAATGAAAATAAAATACCCCCAGAAATATCGAAACGCAATTTGGATTCGAGAAAAAGGCACCAGAAATGCAATCTTCGCTTTTAAAAACTTCGGGGAAAGACCCACGGGGTCCAGAAAGACCTGACCTTGTTCATTGATACTCAAAGCGTTCGACAAAGTCGACACTCCGACTTTTTGATTTCTGGCAGGGATACTCGCGGGAAAGATCTTTCGAGTCCTCAAAACATAAAATTGGGAACAGGAGGCGCCATTAATCGAAAAACTTTCAAATATAGCCCAATCTGCAGGGGTTTAGGCGGGGGCGCGTGTTCTCGCCTATTATTTAATGTAAAAATTTTTAAAAAAATTCTCAAAAATATTGAATCATAGGGAATTAGGTGGGTGCCACAACATCAACAACCTGAATATCAGATGCACAGTCCTTTTCCCCGACTCTGAAAAAAACTGCAAAAGATTTTAAAAACAGAACAGCGAAAGCGAAAAGAAAGGATTCGCTCAATGCAAAGAAAAAGAATGCATGGTGACCGAAAAAAGCTTTTATCCCACAAGCAACATAGCCTTAAAGGAGAGAGATCAGACAATAAAATTTTTAAAATCCTTGGTTGTACTACACCCGGACGGCAAGTTGACACAAAAATAAAGAAGAGAATGGGGTCAATCTAAGGCAATTTTTTAAAAATAAAAATTGCATTTTTACCAACTAAGATAACCTCAAGACAAAGCCCATGTTTTGAGAGCTACTATGGCCCATTCTTCTGTAGATGTGAGTGCTGGCCCCTACCAAAAGCACAGAACGCACAAAGCATGGAAATTGGTTCATCCGAGAATCATAAAACCCAGGGACAAAAAAAAACTAATGCAGAATAAGAAATGGTGGGTACAAGAGATCCCTTCTAACCCCATCAAAAAGACAGCTAAAATTTTTCGCCAAAATCAGGGTGACGGACTAAAAAACTGTTTTGGGGTGGCAAAATTGGGAAATAAGAGCAGAGGAAGACAACGCACAAAAAACACAGACAGCTTAAACAAATTTGAACGAAAAAAGAGGGGACAAAAAATGAGTCATAGGGGACCGAGAACAGGGGAAGAATGGGGGGCCCTGTCGCGATTCTGCAGGGCCAGACCGGACCCCCCCCTTGAAAAAGAGAAAAGAGGCTAAAGTTGGAACACCCAAAAACCTAAAAATATGAAATGTTTTGTTCTCAATTCTTTTATTCCCCCATTTTTTTTTTGATTGCCCAATCCTAACGACCGTTTAAAAAGGAAAGGGAAAAATATTCATAAAAAATGTCACGTTCAAGAAGTTTTAAAAACTCCAGCATTCATAACAGTTTTTTTGAATTAATATTTTCCCCCTAAGACCTCTCTATGTTTTTTAGAATATAAATAAAATGATATTAAAAGAGAGAAAAGAGAGAGAGAGAGAGAAGAAGAGAGAGAGAGAGAAGAGGAGAGAGAAAGAGAGAAGTTTGGTTTTAATGCGGGGTGTCCTTATCCCAAGTAGTGAATGGACATTTAAAAAAAACAAAACAAAAACAAAACTCGTTTTTTTCTATCCACTGCTGTAAGTATCAGGGGGCATTATTGAAACACACTCTCAAACAAAATTCATCACCCTTCTGTCAGTCCCGCTTCTATCAAATACGGCGTATTTTGCAATTCAAAATACCTGTCCAAGTCAAATCAAAAAAGTTACTTCTATTCTTCATCTGGACTATTTTCAATTCTCTTTTTGCGGGCCCACATCATTTAACCCCCTTTTACGTATACAAAACTGCACTGACAGTCCTCAGAAAGAACAATTGGGGACATTACCCCTCTCTTGTGACTCTCCCTGGTTGCCTGTGCCACAGAGAGAAACTATAAAATCAGTACCCCTGTTACAAATACTCCACAAAACGCACCCCCCTCCTCTGTGAAATGTCTTCATTGTCACTCCTTCTTGTTTCTCTTTCCCCCTGCTGAAATACCCTTTGGCCTTAGGGAAAACCAATTCAACCAATCCCCATTGGCCTAGCTTTTTCTCTATTTCTTCCATCAAACGGAATGACCCCCCCCTCTCTCTCTCTCCGCCAAAACCTTTTTAATAATTTAAAATCCATCCCAAGACAAAAAAAAATTAAAAAATTATTTTTTCATACCTACCATATTCCTCAAAGTTTTCATCTCATTTTTTCCCTGCCTTCAACAGAAAAGTTATATCCCCCCTGCCGGGTGTGTGCGGGGTGTGTGTGTGTGTGGTGTTGTGCGCCCCCCAGGCGTGTGCCTTTTGGGACTTTGTGGAACTTTTCCCCTTTTTTTACTGGTTGTATGACTGAAAGAAGGAGTTGAGTGAAAGCCCTTTGATTTGTCTTGAAAGAAAGCGCTATTTTAAATTCCTTTTTTGAAAGTAGTAGTAGTAGTATAATGGTAGTAGAATAGTAGTGAAAGTATAGTAGTAGAAAGTAGCAGTGGGTATTTAGTAGTAGTAAAAATTTAGTAGTATAAAAGTATTTAGTATTAAAATAAAAATTGTAGTAGTAGTAATAAAAGTATAGTAGAAATAGTGGGAAATTTGTAGTGGGAGTAGTGGGTAGAGGGGAGTATTTGGAGTAGTATAGTATTTTTGTTGTGTAGTAGTAATATTTGGAGTTAGTAGTAGTTATTAGTAGTAGTAGTAGTATTTTGGAAAATGGGAAAGAAATTAGTATAGTTTTTAATTTGTAGTTTTAGTATTTGTTTTTTGTAGTAGTAGTAAAGTAGAATAAAAGAAAGAAAAAAATGTAGTAGTTAGAAATAAAGTAGAATTTAGTAGAAAGTAGTAGTAGAGTAGTAGAATTGAAGTGAAAGTAGTATTTGGGGTATTTAGTAGTAGTAGTTTAGTAGAATTTGAAAGTAGTAGTATTTTAGGTAGTAGTAGAAATAAAAACGAAGAAAAAGCCCAAAAAAAAACTG
The DNA here is from genome assembly GCA_028751875.1 of Rapana venosa. Taxonomy (NCBI): domain Eukaryota; kingdom Metazoa; phylum Mollusca; class Gastropoda; order Neogastropoda; family Muricidae; genus Rapana; species Rapana venosa. The sequence continues at coordinate 64,225,245 of CM054146.1, read as the reverse complement.
AGTATTGATGGTAAATAACACCATTGAAAAACCAGAGCAAAATTTAAAATTTTTGGAAGGGGAAATAAGAATGAAAAACCACTAGACAAAAATGAAATAAAACATGTGGCCATGAAAAGTCACTAATAAATTTTTTTCAAGGAAATTGTAAAACCGGGGTTACTTGTACTTTTTCAAAGTTGTTTTTTTATCCTTCGCTCTAAAAAACTCCAAATACCGGGTTATAGAAATTACCCATCCCTTTTTTTTCAACAAAAAGGGAAATTTTCGGGAGGATCCAAATAATTTTTAGGGGGGTTAACTGTCTTAATTGCTTTAAAAAGTTTTTTTACTTCGGTAATTAAAAACCCGACTGACAAAAATTTCAATAGTGCAAACTATTGACAAGAAAAGGCGGTTTTTAGGGGGGGAAAATTGCCCCCCACTGATCCTTGTTCAACTTCATTCGGGATTGGTGTGTTTTTTTCCCAAGAAAACGACTTTATTGCCTTTTTGTAGATTTTAAAAAGGTGTTCGACCAGTTAATAAAGTTTTTCCCTGGGGGCAAAATCTGTTTGATTATGGTGTAATGGAAACAAAATAAAAGGGTTTAAAAGACATCTATCTAAAGTTTAAATCTGTGTTAGGGGGGGGGAGGGGCGTTCTGTTTTTGTTTAAAAACCTTTAAACGGGGGTTGTCAGCGGGGGAAAATTGTACCGTTACCTTTGTCTTGGTTTGAATGATTTTGCATCCTACATTAGGGAAAAAAAATAAACGGTTTATCAAACAATGACAAAGGAAGCCCTTCCCTGAAAATGTTTTTGTTATTGTGTGCAGATGCCCGGGCCCAATTTTGCCAAATAAAAAAGAACACCTGCAAAAATTTTTATCAATGCAATTTTAACCCCATTGTCATAAATGGGAAACTAAAATATAAATGTAAAAAAAGTTTTTTTTTTTTCAAGAGGTAAATAAAGGGAAAAGCCTTGGGTTTTAATTTTGGTGGAAAAGAAATTAAAGGGGGTTGTTTTCTTTTAAAACCTTGGGCTGAACCTTAATTTAAAACCAAAAATTTAACTTAGCACAAAAACATTATGTGCCCAAAAACATGTCGTACATTTCTCTCTGCTAAAAAAATGCAGAATAAATTTTTCCCTTCCCCTTTTATAATTTAGATTGAATTTTTAACAGAGAGCAGTTCCATTTTTTCTTTACGATGTGAGGGTTTTGGGCACCATTTATGTGTGAAAATTTGCTTCGTTTTTACAAATTTTGGGTTTTTCAAAATAATCCTTAAACTGGGAAAATTACTCCAAGTAAAATGGTTTTTTGGGGAACTAGGACAAATTTCCCGTGGAAATAATAGCTTTAAAGGGGTGCTTTCTTTTTTATTTAAAACTTGTTGATACGGGAAGTGAACATAAGTTTTTTTAAAAATTTTTATAAGTGCGCTAATTTATATGTAAAATTTTGCCCCCAAATCTTTCCCTTTTTGTTTTTGCAATTCAGAATTTTAAATGAAATCGGGGGTTTTAAACCCCATTTGGCCCCGAAATTTAGTTTTTATCCCAAAGTTCACCGAATGGTTTTTAAAAGGGCCCGAGTTACTCGTAGTTTAAGATCATTTTTTGCAACAATGGTTTTTTTCTATGTTTGTAACAAAGATATTTTTTAAATTTTAGGTAATTTTAAAAAATGTTTCTGCTTCGAAATTATCCGCGATTTTCTTCGCAATTTTTTTTTTAAACCCTTTTTTTAATTTTAAAAGTTTTTAAAACAAAAGACTTCCCCTCTAAATAGGAGAATAAAACGTCGCCCGAGAATTGGAGTATGTTTATAAAGTGATGAAAAACCAAATAGGTGATTTAGTTCCCTTTTCTATTAAAGTATTCCTTTTTGCAGTTAAGAAACCCAAATTTTTTCCCCAAAATTTTATCCACAAAAAACCCAAATGGTTTTAAAATTCCAGGGAAATTTTTAGTTCCCCAAATAAAAACCTTTTTCTATCAAGGGTATAAAAGGGCTTTAAAAAAATAATGAAACCTATTGATTTTAAAGCAATTTTAGAGCACTTTGTGCCCTTTTGTTTCATGTTAGGGTTTAAGCTTTTTTTCCTTTGTTGGGAAAAGACTTGAAAGGCCATGTCATTGTGTTTTGAGCATACTCCCACCCGGGATGCGCATGTATGTGGGGGGTGGGGTGCCCCCATTTGTGTGCATTTTTTTCGAAGCGTGTGCCCCATATCCTGTATACTGGTTGTGCTTTTTTTAAACAGGGGGAATTTTAACTCACAATTTATACAGCTGCCTCGTGAGGAAAATTTTTTATTTTTTTTGAATGTTGTTTTTCCTGGTGTGTTTTTTTAAGTTTAAATTTCCCGCATGGGGGGGCAATCAAGTCAAGTCAAGTCAAAAATTTTTTTTCCAGATGGGAATTTAATAAGCAAAGCATTTGCTTTTTTTTATCAAGCCCTTATCTAAGAACAAAATTTCGTAATGATTATACCCAAAACACTAAATTTTTTGCATCCCTTTTCCGTTTAAAATTTAAAACCCCCAAAAAAAAAAGGAAAAAACCCATAAAGGGGTTTTCCCTTGGAAAACAAAATTTCCACATAACATAAAACGCAACACATACTCATGCCCCACCCCGGCGCCCTGCGCGCTCACGTCCACCCCAAAACATTAAATAAAAATGTTTTTTTTAAAAATTTAAAAAAAAAAAATCATAAAAAAAGCAGGGGCAAAAAAATTTTCTTCACCTACTGGGTTTATTTCCCTTTTTTTTCACGTTTATACTTTAGATTTAAAAAAAAGGTACAGGTAAAACCCTTAGAAATACTAGGCATTGTCATTTCGACAAAATTCCTTCAATGACCTTTCCCTTCCTCTCCTCCCCACCCATTCCCAAACGTTTTGCTTTTGCGTTCTTTCTTTTTTAAAAAGCGCTTTTAAAAAAAGCATATTCACACAATAACTATCAAAACAAGATTAAATCAAATAAGATTAAAATAAGATTAAACATAATTGAGATACAATTATAAAAACAATCGGCCCCCCCCCATGAGCAACAATATAACAAATGTTTCCCCTTTACCTGGGGCAAAAACCAAAACCCTGATAACGAAAAGCATTGGGAAAGGGTGCGGGGGGGGGGAGGGGGGGGTGCATGAGTGTGTGTTTTATGTGACGCAAGGGGCATGCGACTGTGTGCGTTTGTGGGGTGCCTTTGCCCTTTTCGCCTATGTGTGAGGAGAGGTGAGAAGAGGAGAGAGAGAGAGAGGGGGAGAGGAGAGAGAGAGAGAAAGAGGAGAGGGGAGAGAGGAGAGAAAAGAGATAAAAGGGTTTTAAAGGCCTCGTGTTTTAAATTTTCCGTGCCTTTCCTGTATTGTGGGAAAGGTCTTTTTTGCTTTTCATGTCCATACAAAGTTGGTGCTGTCCTTTCTGCTTTCCATGTTGGGGGGAGTTTGTGCTGTGAGTGTTGTTTCGCACGCCTATGTCCGCAAGTTGTGCATTGTTGAATTGCATGTGCCCCTTGGGGGTTTCTTGAAATAAATCTTGAATCTTGAATCTCAAAAGGCCAAACAGGTTTTAACATGTGCATAAACTGTTCTGCGTGCGTTGGCACTCTGGATCTCGATTTTGAGTTTCATCTCAAGACTTTGGGGGGGGGGGGGAGGAAGAAAGTGGAGGAGGGGGATGTTGATGTTGGTACTGATGTTAAATCTGGTGTAAAACTCCCCTTGAAGAGGTGCCTCAGTGGTGGCTCAATTCCAGCCGTCAGATCACGAAGTCAACGCTCTAGCCACTAGGCTATCCTGCTCCTGTCTGTACTTTGACTTCTTGAGAAATGAATGAAGAATATTCTGTTTATTGAAGGAACTTTTCTGCTTTGTCATAGATGTTCGCACCCCCACGTGTGTGTGTGTGTGTGTGTGTGTGTGTGTGGGGTGTGTGTTGGGGGCTTATAGATGCCTTTGCGTTGCACGTGATATGCTTAGAAAGAGAGAGAGAGATATGAGAAAGGTGGGAGAGAAAGAGAATGAGAACACAGAGAGAGCGAGAGAGAGAGAGAAAGTGTAAATGATTGTTGATACATGTATCCAAACATCATGTTGATTTATCACACCTTTCCTATATTGTAAATGCTCTTTCACTTTTCATGTCCATAATGTGTACTCTTCATTTTGGAACGAATTTGTATTGTGAGTATTTTTTACACGCCCACATCAGCAAGTTGTGGTTTTGTTAAATTTCATGTACCCCTTAAGGATTTTCTTGAAATAAAATCTTGAATCTTGAATAACAGATTGACAACTTTTGATTGGAACTAATATTCTGAACTTATCATGGAACCTGCAATTTTATTTCTGTTGTTGGTGAAGCTGACTTGTTCTCCTCAGGTTGAGAGTAAACTTTGATTGGTATTTTGTTTGTTAATATTGATGGTATTCTGAATCAGCACATTTTTAATTTAACTTAAACAGTGTTAAAGATTATGATACCAAAGAAATTTGTTAATCGATCTACAGAATCGTTTTCTCTGATCTAAAATGTAGAAGCGAATAAGCAAATCTTTTATTGATTGAATGTGACAAAATATCCACATGATTGTTTATAAAGAAAACCTAGCAAAAGAAGAAAGGAGCTAAACTAGCAGCTAGGAACTACAGTAAAAGCTAGGAGTATTGATGATAACAATACGTACATGGTTAAAAACAATTTCCTCAGATCCTGTTGCAACTGACAAGGGTGGACTGGAGCAGTGAGACTGATAGCTTGTGTGTGTAAGCCAGTGTGTTGTGCAGCGCAAGTGAAGAGTAATATCCAGGGGTAGAACGGCCCTGATCACTTTCCACCTTACCTGCAGCATGATTCACAGTCTTCAAGCTGCACTAAATGTATGAGTTATATATTCCATGCCGCTCGGGAAAGCAAGCATATAACAGAGTCATGATGGATTTGAATTGTTTATCAACTGTCAAAACTCAACGTGAAGTGTGAGTAATAATATGATTGTGTATATTGGGAATTTTGTCACAAACAGGTAAGATTTTCACAAGCGTCGAATCTTTCTAGGCTGCTAGAACGATAGGCATTCTTTCTTAATGACGCATGTATTGTAGAATGTGATCATAGTTTGATTAAGAAATGCATATTACCCCTAGCTTGCATATGTGTTTTTTCCTCGTGGAGTTTCAGGAATGTTTTACGATATTATATGAAATTGTCTAGAAGTTTCCGAAATATTAACAGTATCTTCCATGATTTACTGTTACTGGAATGTTTGGTGTATTTCCCGTACTGGTTCTGAAGAAGTCCTTATGTTTCTGAATCGTCCATGGCTAGTAGAGGAGCCTGGGTACTGTGTATATACAAGAGGCTGTCATCCACAGGCAGGGAGGAGAGTCAAGGAAATTAGATGGACCAGGAGGAGAGACAGTGAATAGAAAAGATTGATCTGTAGGAGAAAGTAGACAGAGACAGGCCAGAGAGTGAACAGGGGGATACAAGCTGAGATTAACCTGAAGAACAGGAAAAACTTGATGGATTAAACAAGGGGAGCTATAGACGGTGAAAAGCCATTAACTGATTGAGCTTTTGGTTTAGAGAGTGTCAGTCACAGAGTTGGCGTGTTGATCACGTGGTTGCGGAAAGGAGTTTTCCTTTTTTGTGGGGGGGGGGGTGAACTGTTTGTGGATTAGAAAGGTATTAGGTTTTGAATTGAGTCAGTAGAATAAAAGAAATCCAACTTGATTCCTGAGTCAATCTGTGCTCTGTCTGGATGTGATTCACGAGAGATAGGAACCAACTCTTGGCATTTCAGTCAGCGTTTTACGTCCACTGGAGTGTTTTCAAAACAAAGAGTTAGCGTTCTTCAAAGAACCTCGTGACAAAGATTGGATAGTTTCTTTCTGATGATTTTATGTGTGAGATCTCTGGGAAGTTTCCTGATATATTGTGTGCACATACTTGTGGCTGTGAGCGAAAGATTGCAACATTTGAGAGAGAGATATAGCATGCTATTTTACTTTATATTTCGAGTCAGTATGGATTTCTGAATGGATGTGCACATGCATTTATACACAAAGTGTGACTGATCTTTAATGTGCACAAGAGTTCTAAACCGGGAATACTGGTAATAATAATCCTAGGTTATAACAACTGTCCATGCCTCTTGCCATCATTCTGTATCTGTTCATGAATCCGTCTATCTGCCCGTCTATCTGTCTGTCTGTCTCTCTTCGCCTCTACTCCTCAATCTATGTAGTTTCCTCGTTCTCCCTTTTATTCTTGATCTCCTCCTTTTAAAAAAGTGTCATCTTGTCAACATGCCTTTTTGTACATCATTATTTTATGTTTGCCTACGAGCGCGCACGCGTGCGTGCGTGCGTGCGTGCGTGCGTGCGTGTGTGTGTGTGAGTGTGTGTTATTTATTTATTCTTTTTATATCGAGGATAATGTAATAAGCACTCATGTGCTTTTTACATCCAGTCCCCCGTGTGTATGCGGTTTGTAAATTTTGTCATCTGTTTCCACCGGCACACAATGGCCTACACTTCCGAAAAGCGGAGCAGCATTTAACGTGCACGCAAGATGTTCTGCATGCGTACGAACACGCGGCCTCGGTTTATAGTCTCATCCGATGAATGTTGTGTGTGTGTGTGTGTGTGTGTGTGTGTGTGTGTGTGTGTGTGTGTGGTGTGTGTTTGTGTGTGTGTGTGTGTGTGTGTGTGATCAAGTGTGTGTGTGTGATCAAGTGTGTGTGTGTGTGATCAAGCGTGTGTGTGTGTGTGCTCGCGCGCGCGCGCGTGCGCGTCTGTTAGAAATGCTGGTAGCATTGGTGCTTTTATTCTCATTATTTTGCCTCGCAAGAAAAAACTCCAAACCTTATCCCCCCACCCCCTCTCTCATTACAAAAACGAGAGATATGGCAAATCCAGCCCCGAGAAAAAGAGCCCTCTGTAGATACAGCAGTCATTGTTTATTGTGCTTGTCCTGCTAAAAAAAATAAAAAAGAAACACAGAAAAGAACAGAAAAAAGAAAAGGAAGGAAGGGAAAGGGAAGGAAGGAAGAAGGAAGAGAAGGAAGGAAGAAGGAAGGAAGGAAGGAAGAAGGAAGAAGGAAGGAAGGAAGAAAGGAAAGAAAAGAAAAAAAGAAAAGAAAAAAAAAAGAAAGAAAGAAAAAAGAAAGAAAGATGGGCACAAATAGATAAAGAAAGGAGAACGAAAGAACAGGGAAATGAAAGCAACATTCAAATATAAAACACACAGAAAGATAAACTTAGAATAATAATGAATGATTGAATGAATGAAGGAATGAATGAATGAATGAAGGAAGGAACGAATGAAACAGACACAAAAAGCTATGTAACAGCATTTACAGGCAGTGTCTGATTGTACTCACACGGCGAAAACTGTTGACGGGAGCCTAGAATGAGCATCAGCAGGTAGACAGCCTTCATCACTGTCATCCATGGTCACTGCTCCTGCACCTTCACCACACAATCACCATTTCTGGCTGCATGCCCAGTACAGCGTTCAAAAACAGCACACAATATAACATTTACTGATAGGTATTTGTTCTTTTCATTTGTTTTATTTTGCATATTTTAGAAACTATCTTAAACACTGAAGATGTAGGGGAGCTTTGATTGCCATATCCTTCAGGCTTCTGTCTCAAACTGGTTCACTCTGTTAGTCTGTCGATTTGATATTCATCATCACTGCCTTGAGGAATGTGGACATGAAGAAGGATGGAGTTTGTTCAAAGGCACTGGTTTCCATGTTTTGACCACATGCTGTGACCGTGGTGGTGCAGAATGCCTGAAGATTACTCCATCGTTCTGTATTTTAAGGTCTGTGAAGGACATGTACATATTTGATCAGAACATGAATCCCTGAATATAACTCCATCTTCTTCAGTTTTTAAGTTGTGAGAAGGGCAACTACATGTTTGATCTGAACGGGAATTCCTGAAGATGGCTCCATCTTTTTATTCATTTTTAAGTTGTGAGAAGGGCATCAACATGTTTGGTCAGAACTGAACAGTTCTAACCTACTCCACCAAAGCAACACGGCAGCAGTACAAGGGTTTTACCTGGTAGAGGGCGTTTTGACCCAGCCTTTGAGAAGACAGCAGACCAGTGATGTATTATTGTTGCTTATGTGCCTAGAACAACATTGCATGGTCTGTATTTGATACAGATGTTACATAAATTTGAGCGTGTGCTTGTTAAATATGACAGACAGAAGACATAAGTAGTGGAGAGGTTAGAATGAGCACTGCAACACTCCAAAACTCAGATAGTCATAGACTGAATAAACAACACGTGTAAACTCCCTGTGTGTGAACAATCTCTGTCAACACTCCCTGTGAATAACTGCTGTCAAAATCACCGTAAAACTCCCTATAGCTGGGCCCACTCCATGTCAACACTGTGTCTGCTGTCTGCATGCGCTCTCTATGAAAACTGAACATATACACATTCAATGTGTGCGTTGATTGGATACCTACTATCAATAATCCCTGTGCGCACTTCCTTGTAATGCTGTCAATAGATGGAATCTGCGTAAGAAAACTCACATCATCCTTCGGATGAGACTATAAACCGTGGCCCCGTGTGCGAACGCATACAGAACATCTTGCGCACACGTTAAATCCTGTTCCGCTTTTCAGAAGAGTAGGCCATTGTGTGCCAGTGAAAACAGATGACAAAATTTACAAAACCGCATACACACGGGGACTGGATGTAAAAAAAGCACATGAGTGCTTATTGCATTATCATCGATATGAAAGAATAAATAAAGAAAAATAAAATATTGACAGAACTTATGAATACCGGCTATGTTCAAGCCCTACAAAAAGAAAATATGAAAAACATTTACTTAAACTTTTTTTCAGCAAATCGTAATACATTTTAAAATATTTATATTTGGATATTCCACGTAAAATATCCATAGACATATCACTATGTGTAGAATGTATGTAACACGTTTAGCAGCCACATATCACCTCATTTGATATTGCTCGTTTCTTATTGTAAGGCCTGGGAGGCCACCAGCCAGAACAGACCCTGCACTCAAACATGGAAAGCAGTGTCTGTGCATACACCCTCCTCCCCTCTGCCTATAGAAACTTTGCATGGACACTCTTCACAGAAACACTCAAAGAAGACACTGCCTGGATACATCTTAAGGACGCTTCTGAAGGATAGTCCTTCGGATGAGACTATAAACCGAGGCCCCGTGTGCGAACGCATGCAGAACATCTTGCGCACACGTTAAATCCTGTTCCGCTTTTCGGAAGAGTAGGCCATTGTGTGCCGGTGGGAACAGATGACAAAATTTACAAAAACTGCATACACACGGGGACTGGATGTAAAAAAGCACATGAGTGCTTATCCCACTATCCTCGGAAAAAAATAATATATTTTTTTTAATGTCTTCTGAGCACTTTGATTTGTTGCTTTACAAGATTCAGTGCTATATAAATTCCATACATCATGATCATTCATTATTATTATTATTATTATTATTATTATTATTATTATTCCTATCAATACCGTGTGTAGACATGTCCTGTGATTGCTCTCTACACACACTGCTGACGGGCTGCTTTTGGACACTGCTTATGAGCAGTATCACTGACTGTCTGTGTGGGTTTTCTCCACAGCTGTTCCCAATCATAATGCTTACAGACACTCCCTATGACGATGCACAGTAGAATACTGCCTAACAACACTCCTCACGAACACTGCTTTTAATCGTTCCTTATCAATACATCCACAGAGGCCTACTTATAACGTGTGTGGACACAAACTATGGATGTTCTGTATGGACACTGTATAGATAGATAACACTCACATATATAATCTCTATGGCTGTGGTCATAATTACTTCTTACGAGTATTGTCGAAATCCTCTACGATTAAACCATCTGAACATATCTTTATTGAGAACACCGACAGCAATAAAGATTCATAGCTTTTCAAAATCACAGTCCATGATACCACATGCTGAGCTTAAGTCTTCAGGCAATGACAGCTCCCAAGATGTACCCTCAATTTTAGAAGGGGAAATAATCATTTTACAAATGAGTCTTTGATTTACGAAAATGTACCATCATATAGCATATGAAATTCAGAAGGTAAACTAGGTTACAAAAACAGCTTTCACCTTTAAATCACCCACAGGTTCAATCTTGAACATCCGCCCCAAATCATTTATCAGAAAGTACAATAATGTTTTTTAAAGTGTGCATGTGTCACAATGCAAGTAAGATAATTTAGAAGTGAACATAATCACATGATATTCCAAACAAGTCTTTAAAATGTCAATGTGTCTTAGGATAAACTATTTGAAACACCAATTGCATGATACATCATTGTCTTCAGACTGTAGCTTATGTTACAATGTTCATCTAAATAAAACACAACTGCCACTACAGTAGGCACACATTGTAAAGACAAACATTAATCAGCGATATTTACCAAGTCACAACACCAAGGAGAGAGAAACCAGCCCCCCTCAACAAACCTTACATAAAAAGTGAGCAAAAATCTTCCCCTTGGTCTGATGAGAAATACTTCCACAACCCACACCACAGGCTAAACTACCAAAATAACAAACCAGGTCATGGACATAATCTCCTTCTTACAATGGGTGTTAAAACACAACGAATCAAAGCTGAACAATAAAATCTGTAGAAATTGTTAATAAAACGCGCCTTTATCTGTAGCGTGGGAAGAAGATGAAAGAAGGTGTGGTATGCAAGGAGCTCAATAATAATGACATTCGGTGTATGGAAACAAAGACTGCAATCTTTTCTTAAGATTTTATCTCTCACACACACACACACACACACACACACACACACACACACACACACAAACACACACACATATACACACACACAACACACACACACAACACTACTCTCTCTCTCCTCTCTCTCTCTCTCTCTCTTCTCTCTCTCTCTCTCTCTCTCTCCGTGTGCACTTTTTTGTTGTCTTTATTTTGTTTTGTTTTTCTGATGGATGGTTTGATGATAAAAGAGCAGACGTGGGAACACACGTGCGTGTATGTGAAGGGAAGAAGAAGGTGCCATTGTTGATACACTTGGCCTTGCTAACAGCAGGGAAGACCTAGTATGTCTAGACACTTCTGTTAATGGAGGACTGTGGAAAACGGGTGCAATGATGATGCAGTGAAGACCTAGTATATCTAGACATTTGCATTTATTCTATTTATTTCTTTTTTTACTTCGAGGATAATGGAATAAGCACTCATGTGCTTTTCTACATCCAGACCCCGTGTGTATGCAGTTTTAGTAAATTTTGTCATCTGTTCCCAACGGAATACAATGGCCTGCTCTTCCGAAGAGCGGAACGGGTTTTAACATGTGCACAAGATGTTCTGCGTGCGTGCACACGGAACCTCGGTTTATAGTCTCATCCAAAGAACTTTTAGGCGGAGTGGAGTCGGCATTGATGAGTGGAAAAATCCTCTTAAACAAGATTCGAACCCTGGTCTGCCTCAAAACATACCTATTTCAAACCTAAGATTTTTCCCTCTTGTTTCATCTCATATCTGTCCCTGCCTTTAAAAGCCAAAATTCCGTCACCCTGCTGAAATGTACAACCTGTATGTGTGTGTTTCTGTTTGTGTGTGTGTGTGTGTGTGTGTGTGTGTGTGTGTGTGTGTGTGTGTGTGTGTGTGTGTGTGTGTGTGTGTTGTGTTTGTGTGTGTGTTGTGTTGTGTTGTGTGGTGTGTGTGTGTGTGTGTGTGTGTGTGTGTGTGTGTGTGTGTGTGTGTGTGTGTGCGCGTGTGTGTGTGAGTTAGTTGTGTGTGTGTGTGTGTGGGGTGTTTTGTGTGTGTGTGTGCATGTGTGTGTACATTTGAATTTTTTAGAATATTGTTAATCATTGTTGGTTGCTTGTGTAGGTGCGAATTGAATGGAAGCGCTTTGATTTGTAATTGCAAGATATAGCGCTCTATGAATTCCATATAGTAGTAGTAGTAGTAGTAGTAGTAGTAGTAGTAGTAGTAGTGTAGTAGTAGTAGTAGTAGTAGTAGTAGTATTACGAGTGCAATGTGCATCACTCTAACCACCATGCTCTCCCGTCCCGTCAATTGATGTATTACTGTGGAAGAACGGATGCTATGATAATGCAATGAAGGCCTAGTATGTATCAGCATTTCTGTTAATGTATGACTTCGCAAAAAACGGTATATGAAAATGTTAACACAACCTGGTGTGACCTTTTTGTGCAATGTTTCAAGTTTCTTTCTGAATACTTTTTCTTTTATTTTATTAATTTGTTTGTCACTTTGTTGTTGGTTTTGCTGTTGTTGTTTTTATGTTTGTTTATGATTTTGTTGTTGTTCTTTGATTGACGGCTTAATGAAACAAGCAAATACATTCTCCTAGCCGTAAAAACAATCTGACATCTTCCCTATTTCATCAACAATTTCACACTCCTCGACCACTACAGCCTCTCTCCCACTAAGCTTATCATTCTTGGAGACTTGAACTTCCACCATGACAACCATTCTTCTCCTGATGTCAAACGTCTTTCTCTTTCTTTGTCACACCACTCTCTTTCCCAACTGAAAAATGAGGTAACTCACAGATCGGGTCATATTTTAGACTGGCTGATCACAATTCCTTCGTTCAGTCTGGTCACATCTGTATCTGTCACTAATGAACTGCAATCTGATCATTCCGCCATTCTTTTTTTCCTCAACATAGCAAAACTTATCTGAAGAAGAAACTTGTCACCCGTCGCAACCTTAAGGGCATAAACATTCAAACTTTCTCTTCGCAAG